>NDGN011395799.1:0-12137 GCA_002564285.1 Tympanoctomys barrerae
GAAGGAAGGTGTGGGGAAACTTGCTTTGCTAACAATGAATAATATCAAGTAGGTTCATAGTTCCATAATTTCAACACAACTGTTTTAAAGATCCTTATTAATGAAGTTGCAACCACTCCCAACTGTTCTTGCTTTAATTTAGACCTTTATCTTTAGTCTGTTTTTTGCAGTAGAGTCAAACTATGTTCACTGTTTTGGACTGTTTTTTATCCCATTCTCTGACCAGCTTCTTCCTTGCCTTGTGCCATCATGTATTTATATCTCTAACAATTAGCTACACACAAGGAAGCAACTCATTACGTATTAGTCAACTTTGTGTCTCTACCGTTAATTACTTGAGACAGCAAGGTTTATCAACAGAAAAGGTTTCTTTACCATTCAATTTTGGATGTTTACCTTACGGTTGTAGCCTTCTGTTTATACAGGAATCCGGCAATACATTCTGCTTTTCAATCATTTCTGTTAATTTCAAAATAGGTCATGAAAGGAACTGTTTCAGTTACTTTTCTCTCATAGCTAGGACAAAATAGCCAACACCCAACATGAAGGAAGGAAAGGTTTATCTAGCTCACAGTTAGTGCGGGTGTTAGTTTGTATTTGGCTGGATCGAAGGCAGAGTGGCACATGGCAGAGGGCAGCCGTTCATGGCTGCTGAAGATAGAAGAGAACAAAGGGAGGACCAGCAGCTGGGCATCTAGCAAGCCTCTCTCCCTTTGTTATACTGTGTGCAGATTACCCACCCCTGAGCCCTGTAGCACTCACAGGCATAATCCCAGCATTGGGTCCTGATGTAATCACAAAGACTTGACTGCGTGAGGCTTTGGGAAGACAGCTAGACACAAACCATAACAGGAACCTTCAACATTGATTAACATTTCTATAAAATTATTATTATTTGAAGTATTTAATGCACATGTGTATTAGCAATACTCCATCAATCTCATAAGATATTTAGGAGAATTCTTATTACTTTAAATTATAATACCACTTTGATATACATTATGTCCCTTATAAATCGTAAAATTATATTTTTGTGTTTAATTATGGTTGTGTTCTTAAGACTAAATCAATATTTAAATTTCTAGAGAATAAAAAATGTTTTAAAAAATATATTCATTCACAATTTCGCTGCATAAAGAAATATTACCTCAAGTTGCAAACAAAACAGCACTCTAGGGGAGAAGAGCTTGCCTCAGATTAGGTAATTCTGTAGGTAAATTAAGAAAAAAAAAAACTGAAGGAAGCTTCTGTACAACACAAAGGTACTCTCTATCATGGGAGCCTGCTGATCAGAAGTCCCAAACAGGATCTTATATTGAGTAAAATACAGTGTTTGAGGTCCAGACTACTATTTTTTATGGTACTGTGGACTGGACACAAAGCCTGTCACATACTAAGCCAAGCGTTCCACTACTACATTACATCTCCAACCCCTGAATGCTTTTTAATTCATGGATCTAAAATTTTATTGTATATGCTGATTTTATTTTTCCTATATACCTTCAGTAGTTCTCCTATCCTAAGGCCACATGCACTGGTTTTGCGGAGTGCTATGATGCACCACCACAAGCATGCACTGCCTAAAACAATCAAAAGGCAGCCTCTCACCCTTCTGGAGCCAGAATTCCACACTCAAGTCATTGACTGGGGTGAGGGCTGCGAGCCTCTGAGGTTGGGCTTTTCCTTGCCTTCCCAAATCTGATAGCCACTTGAGCTGCCTGCGTGCAGCCCAGATCTTGTCATTGTCGCTGGCTCCCCTGCCTCTCTTCCTCCTGTATTTTGTGTCTCTGCTCCTCTTCCTAAGGGCACCAGTCATCTCAGGTGTGGGTCTGTCCCCCACAGCACAATCAGCTGATTGCATTTGCACAGCTCGCAGTGCTAAATGATGTCCGTGTTCATAGGGAGGATCGTCCTGGACTCCAGTATGTCTTCCTGGAGAACACAGCTCGATATATAACACTACATATTTTTAAGTTTATCCAAGGAATTATTACTTAATTTTGGTAATGAGACAATATGTCTTGATAATAAGTAATAGTTTTAATGTTACTGTTGCAATTATAAAATGGCAACGTTTTTTAAAGGCTTTATCTAGCTATCTAGTTAAGGCCTGTTCTAGAAATCCTCCTACGTATAAGTAAGCATCGCAATTTAAGTGCACTGAAGGTGTTCTGAGCCATAATATTGATGTCAAAAGTATCAACATCAGAAGCATGGAGAAATCACCTCCACAAGGGCACTCTCTCTTTGCCGGTATGAAGACAAATACTTTATGAAGCCGCCTAAACTCCCCCTAACTGAAGTAACAATCATGAAAAAGTATCGTTTCGGTGAAAATGTATATACAGTAGTTAGGAGAGTACTACCTATTTTCTTCTCATAAATGACTTAGCCACCAATGTTAAACAAACATTTTCTTTAAGTGGGTATGGTTTTCTTTCTTTTTTATTCTTATTTTATCTGTTTTGTCTAAGGTCCATTGATTCTCTTTTCCATTTGATAATAGCATCCATTGCAGTGTCACTTTATTTTATTAGGATTCATTACTATATATGAGGTCCCAGCCTAATTAAAAAGATCCTGGGATTTCACTTTATTTATTTATGTATTTATTTGCGGAACCAGGGATTGAACTCAGTTCCTTGCGCTTACCAGGGAAGCGCTTATTCCACTGAGCCATCTCCCCGGCCCTCCTTATTTATTTTTAAATGTTTAGTATTTTGGTACACAGTCTCACTATGCAGTTCAGAATCACAGTGATCCTCCGATCTCAGCATCCCCAGCAGTGGCATTCCAGGCATGCACCACCATGCCCACATTCTGGGCCAGCACTGCGTGTGATGCCAGGGATTGGACTTGGGCCCTTGAGCTTGCCAGGCAGGTGCTTAGACCTCTGAGCTATGTCACCAGCCCCAGATTTCCCTTTAATTCCAATGATTAAATATCTAATTACTGTCTGCCTTCTTTACTGTTCAACTTCAGTTCATGCTGAAGCGCTCTGCATTTTAGTACGGATTCCAGTATGTATCTTTTGGTTTTCTTTGAAGAGAGGAATATTTTATTTTGTGTGTGCTTCTGCATGTGTGTGTGTGTGTGTGTGTGTGTGTGTGTGTGTGTGTAAAATACAGTTTAAAAAAGCTAGAACTCCCTTCTCTGACTAGCCTAATGCTCACATAACTGACTGTTCCTGTGCAAGACCATTACCCATTCTTCTGAAGCATGTTTAGGAGTTCCCTTCATTCATCTTATATAGAAGCTCTATGTAGTATTTAGAAGTAGCTCAGTACCTTATATTTCTACTACCTGCTTTTAATTCTTGAAACTGCCAGTTCTTTCTTATGATTATTATATTTATTTAATATCCAGTGTGCACTATGACTTCATTTTTTACAAAGAGAAAACACCACCCTTATAACCAAAACATGTAATTTATTTATAGTTTGAGGACTTCTTAAAATATTTTGTATTCCAGTAAACATTGCTATAGGTATCTTAGGTATAAACACAAGTAAATAGAATGCTTTGGGGAGAGATTGATTCAAACAACATTCATTGTTATGGTTTGTATTTATGTGTCTCCCAGATCCTTGTGCAGTCATGAGTGGGGTTTTTGGGAGGTGACTAAATCATGGGTGTTTGATCCTGGATTAAGGGCATGTGGGAGAAGATTAGCTCACAGATTGATTTAGCATAGTTCTGAGACTGGCTGAGTAGATTTACTGAGAGCAGAAGCCCCGCGCTGGGCTGGGTGGCCTGAACTAGTAGACTCATGGCTTGAATGGAAGAAATGAAATGGAGTCTGGCTGCTCCCGGCCTGCCCTGCCCTGGGCTGTTTCCCTGCTGCCACTTCCTTCTCCCACTTTGCAGTGTCACCCTGCCTTCAAGCCAGATGTCTTGGGGCTGAAAGCTCTACAAACCATGAGCTGAAATAAGCCTTTCCTCTTTTAACCTGGTGCCAGGAATTTTATCCCAGCAATGAGAACTTGACTGAGCCATTTGCTTAATTGAAACATTACCTGGCACATTCAGGCAAGTTTTTGACACTATATAAACAACTTTCTTCTGCCTGTCATCAGCACTGAAATCTTTTTTTCTAAGGGGGAAAAATGCAAAACAAAGAACAAAACCAAAGCTACATAGGACAGTAAAAATGGAACAGAATTTCAAAACAAGAACACAAAATGAATGATAGTTATTATATGTGTATTGTCCCTAATGTCTCATTTATTTTTTATACTCACTTTGAAATAAACTTGAGAGAGAAAATAAAATGAAATGATAAAATGTAAAAATAACAAAGGAAAAAATTAAGGTTTAGTGAAAGGAAGAGCTAGCATTTAATTGCTTGATCAATCTTGCTTGTCTGTATCTGGTAATCTGAACACTGAAATCTTTACACCTTTACAAATAAGTAATGTAGTATCTTGGAACAGACCTTGATATAAGCAGGAATGAGAGTTAATTCCTTCACTTACAACCTTGTTTTGGTGAATGCTCCTTCTCTAATAATTTTGAGCCCATACCATGGGCCACATGCACTGTGCTAAACATCATTTATTATCTCCTTTTTACCCTTTTAATAGTTCTGGAGTAATTAATTTTTATTCCATTTTACAGATACAAGTACTGAATCCTGGAGAAATTAAACAGCTGATTAATGGTCTAGTTGTAAATACTGTACTCAATTTATTATATGTTACTGGTGAATTATAAAAAGTGGAATAGGTTCTAATATCATCTCTTAGCATTGTTGAAATGATAAGGCTAACTAAAATAAATAAGGGATTTTGGGCTGGCCAGATAGCTCGGCAGATTAATTTGCCTGCTTAGGCAGACACAGCGACTGGGGGTTTGATCCCCTGCCAGCCATGCTGGCCCCGCCCCTGGTGCACATCTGTAATCCCAGTGCTTGCGAGGCTGAAAACCAGGAAGGATCACTACAAGTCCAATCTGTGTAGTGTGATCCTCTACTAAATAAATAAATCAATGATTTGATTTTTTTTTTTTTCTTTTTTGGTACAGGGGATTGAACTCAGGACCTTACGCTTGCCTTGGGGCTATCTCCCCAGCCCCAAACTACTAAATAAATAGATTCATTTTAGATCCCCTATCTCATTTTGTCTGAGGCCAAGGAGGTCAAAACTATACAAGAAAGTTTCATGGTCCATGACAGAAAAAAGCACAGTGTAAAAACCTAATTTCTCCATGGTATCTCTATACAGGATTTTCTTTGCAACAAATTTAGTAAAAACAGATACTCTATTCCGCAGAGCTATCACTTCTTTATACCACATTTAAATATCATTAGGCTATATATGAAAGTTAAGTGGAAATTTAAATATAAAAGAAAAATCTAAAATTTTTAGACGGGCCAGTAAGAGGGCTCAGCAGAATAAGTGCTTCCCTGGCAAGCATAAGGGCCTGAGTTCAATTCCTGGTTCCGCAAAATAATAAAATAAATAAAATAAAATTTGTAAACTATTTTGAGACTATCAAGATAATATTTCTGTTAAAAATCCATTCCCCAAATGGAATCATTTTCCCAATGGCATTACTTTAGAGAAATACAAAGCACATTTCTTAATATTGAAAATTATTCTTAAAAATGAACCAAATCACATTTTCATCATTCAAGAGTTATAACTGGAGTTAAGTCCTCCCTCATATCTACTATTTTAAAACAGGTATAATTTTATCTACTAGTTTTTACCCATACCTTAATAGTCATGGCTTTCATCCGTTTGTTTTTAACATAGTAATTTACCTGAATGTTACAGAAATTATGAAGATCTTAGCAGTGTCCTACATGAGTAAAGGCGTACAGCTCGGAAAGAGATACAGTCACTTCAAAAGTGTTTGTTTTGGTACCTATGATGTTGTTAACAATAGGGAATTCTTAATTTAGTGTATTTCAATATAATTTTTAGGTGCAATTATTATGGTGTAACTTTAGATATTTTAGATGTCTATGTTGTGAAATTGTAAAGATTTTTTTCCTCTTTGCATTATCATCTACAAACCTCTCCAGTGCCATTTGAAGTTAGCTGTTATTAGCATACTATAATGGATGCGCTAGCTTTACTTGTTTTAAATCTCAAAAGAAACTGCCAGCATACAAGGGTAAAGACATGTTTTACCACACACCTAAAGGAAAGCTTAGCACCATTTTTGAGTTTGGCAGGAATTAATTATGGAGTTATATAAGTGCTTACAGAGGAAAAAAAAGTGGCATAGCAAAAAAAATTAATAAATAAAAATGTACATTGCTAGTGTTACATTTTTCCAAAGAGATTCAACATTTAGATCTGGTCCCATCCCTCGCACCACATGCCACACTGGCCCTGCACCTGGGCGTGCTGAGCCAGCCACCAAGACCAGGGGTGGAGGTGGGATTACGCCTGTAATCCCAGTGCTGGGGAGCTGAAAGCAGGAGGATTACTACAAATCTGAGCTGCATAGTGAGACCCTATTAAAAATACATTAAAAAATAGATTTGAAAGTTTACAAAAAGGAGACTTCCAGAAAATAACACAATTGACAGTGGCTACGATATTCTATACTAGTCAGGGATATTTTCCAAAATATTTTTGAGAATTTTCTTTCATTTTCTAAACTCTGCTTAATTAACACTGATATTACAGTGGAACATTCAAATATTTACTACAGCAGAAGTTTCTGGCATGTAGACGCCACAGTTAGGCTATGTAGTGGGTTTGGAACATTTAATTTGAATGTCTAGAGTTACTTGGTATTAGAACATGTTTTCAGTACACAATGTTTACAGTTACTGTGTGGAGTTGGTACATGTCTATATTGCATTTTAATTCTCTTTTATCACTTTTCTTCTATCTCTTGACTACCCCCCCCTTTATAAAAATGTATTTAATACAAGGTCTACAGGGCCTACAGGGTCTCACTATGTAGATTAGACTCTTAGTAATCCTCCTACTTTCAGCCTTTCAAGTCCTGGGATTACAAGCGTGCACCACCATGTCCAGTCAATCACCTTCTCACTATGCCTGGGGAGCAAGGCTGGCCGGGCAGGCCTAGGATCCAACCCCAGCCTCTGTGCTTGCCAAAACAGGCACTGTAGTCTGCTGAGCTATCTGTCTGGCCTTTCCTATTTGAGAAAGATCTATTTTTCCACTTCCTACTATCCATGTTTTATTTTGATCTTTATTTATAATATGGGTTTCACATATAAGAAAAAACATTCAATGTTTACTTTGCTTGGACGATTTACTTCACTTAAAATCATGATCTCAAGCTATATCCATTTTCCTACAAATGCCTCAAGTTTATGATTTACTTCAAAGCAGTTCTCCTTGCCTGTGTAAATGCCATATCTTCTTGTCAGTTCATCTGCTGATGGACATACAGGCTGCTTCCAAGATTCAGCTTTTATGAACTGTGCAGCCATAAACATGAGTCTGTATGTCCCACTGTAATATGATGTCCTTAATTCTTTAAGGTAGACACCGAGAAGGGAAGTAGCTGGGTCGAGTGGAATTTATACTTTTAGGTTTTTTGAGACGTGTCCATAGTGGTTTCCCTAGTTTACTTTCCCACCAACAGTAGAGTGTGTTTTTCTTTCTTCCCTGCAGTCTCGCTAACATTTGTTATTATTTGGTTTCATGATGTTGGCAATTCTTTGTGGAAATGGAACCACAGGATTCTTTTAATTTGCATGTCTCCAGTGGCCANAAAGTTAAGTGTTTCTTCATATATTTATTAGTTCTTTGTACTTCTGTGAATTGTCTCTTCATTTTCATTGCCCATTTTTGATTGGGTCTTTTAGTTTGGAGTGGTTTACATTTTTTGAATTCTATCTCTATTGTAGCTATTAGTGCTCTGTTTGAGGAATAGCTGAAAATGTTCTTCCTCTATTACAGCCTTCCTTGTCCTTCTCTTGGATTCTTCTTTTGCTGTGCAGAAGCATTTTAATTTGATGAGATTACATTGGTTGATTCCTGGTTCTGTTTCCTGATTATAGCACCAGAGTGCTGCTCTGAAAGCCCTTTCCTAAGCCTGTGACTGTGAAAGGTTTTTGGTTTTTTTTTCCTATTCTGTCTTCCAGTAGTATGTTTTTGTTCTAACATTTGCTTCTTTGATCCATTCTTATTTTTGTTTAGTACATAGTGAGAAATATGGGTCTAGATCCCGTCTTCTGTATGTGGAGAGCCAGTTTTCCCAATACGTCTTATTGAAAGAGCTTATCTTTCCCCCTGTGCGTGCTTTTGGCTCCTTTGTCAAAGATCACATAGCTGACGATGGCAGTTGTTTCCAGATCCTCTATTCTGTCTCATTGATTGATGTTCTGTTTTTGAGCCAGGACCATGTTATTTTTATCACAATTGCTTTGTAATATACTTTCAAATCTAGAATTATGAGGCCTCCCACTTTGCTCTTGTGTCCCAGGACTGCTTTTGCTGTTTGGCACCTCTTCTGGCTCCATATGAATTGACTATTTTTTTCCAGTTCTAGGAAGAATGCATACGGTATTTTCATTGGGATTGCATTAAATCTGTACAGCAATTTTGGAAGTGTATCCATTTTGGCAGCACTGGCATTGCCTTTACAAGAACAAGAGATAGCTTTCCATTTTATGATATTCTATTCTTTCAGAATGCTACAGTTTTTATCATAGAGGTCTTTCACTTCTTTATTTAGGTTAATTCTTAAGTATTAATCTTTTCTTGGTACTAATGTGAATGGTACTTTTGTTTTCCTCAGTTGACTACTAAACAGAAATGCTATTTTTGTTGTGTGCTTAGTTTGTATCTTGATTCTGTTGCTCCTAATATTTATCACTCATTTATGTGCTAGACAACATTGTGTGTGATGTTTGCTTGGGAGCTCTACCCTGAGCCCCCTTGTCAACATCAACCCCAGTGTGGCTGGGCATGTCTGTGAAGAACAACGACACACCTATCTCTCAAGAAATCTCAAAGGTGTTTAAGCTTTGCCACAGACTAAGGATAAAAAAAAAAGAAAAGTAGGACCGTGGAGAGAGCACAAGGGCCCGGGTTAGATCCATACGCCATATCAGCCTGGAAGCCCTAGCTATACCATACCAGCTACCAAATACTGGGCATAGTGGTATAAATCTGTAATCCCAGCACTGGGGAGACTGAGACAGGAGGATCACTACAAATCTGAGTTTTATAGCAAGATACTACACCAAATAAATAAATAAATAAATACTTTAAAAAATATTTTTATATCTATTTTTTTTAGTATACCAGTTTCATGTCTGTAATAGTGTTAGTCATATTTTTCTCCCAAACCACAAGTAACCTTCCCCAATGTCTGCTGTCCCATTCTGTGCTCATTATTTAATGTCCTGCTACTTAGTTTCTCTTTTGGCTATAAAGTTTCAGCACAGTGTCTACAAAAATAGTTCAAAAAGTAACAAGTAGTTTCAGTCTACACAATGTTGCTATTACTTGGTGCATGACGAAGAACACCCCTTTCCTAGAGATACTGCAAAAGCCAGTATGAGTCCTTGACTTCTTCCTATGCACAGTATTCGGCTTGCAGTCTAGCTGTTCGGGGATTTCTCTTGGACTGTAGAGCTACATTCATTAAGTTGATGTCTACAGATGGTTCTTAGTGTGCCAGATTTATTTTCACTCTCCTGCTTCCTCAGTCATGATCACAAAGGACAGGTTTCGCTTATCACACTCTAGAGGGAAAGCCAACTGCAGAAGCATGGGCTTCTGAGGCCTCTTTCTTGCGGCCTGTACTTGACACTGAAATCACATCCTCTTTGTGGGCAGGCATGGGTGTTGATAGATTCCCATTACCACTCACAAAAAGATTACATTTAATTCTCTGAGAAATTACCTTTGCATATTTGTAGCTAGAGTATCTGAGAACACACTGGCTCTTTAATAGTAAAAATACATTTTTAGTTAAACATGATTCCATTCATATTCTTTGGAAAGAGTAATTAAATTATAATGAAAACCATCCAGTTTAGTACAAAGCTTTCTTCACAGAAATGAAGCCAAAGTAAAAAATAACCAATTAGTACTCAAGTCTTGAAATTTAAAAAAGACTTGCAAGTAAAGAAATCAAGCTCCTTGGAGAGACAGCTGATTCTAGAGCTGGGCTGGGAACAGGTGAAATGAGGCTACAGCATTTTATATTGCCAGAAAGTTAAAAAAATCATGATGAAGATTTGTAAAAGGAAGAAAAAAAAAAAAAAAAAAGCAGTCATCCAAAGAACTCTGATAGCCAAAATTGAAACAATTTGTACAACATAAATAATGTAATGATGAATTATAACTGGGAATACAAAGGAAATATCATCAGTGAGTCCATGTTAATTAATACAAACCTACCAACTGACAGACAGATGGATAGAGATAAGTCTGTTAAAAGAAGCCTGCCAAATAATTGCTGGCTAAATCCCTTCTCAGTGAGCTAGAGTTTAATTTCCATCTTCTCAGTGTTGGCACTACTTGGTTGCCTACTAATAAATGATACATAAAGGAGAGAAAACAGAAAGTAAGTTGCTGAAGGAATGGGATGCTCTTCTGTGTCTGACAGGCAGTGTTAACCTTGGCACCACTATTAGCAGCACGTCTGGTAAGATCAAATCAGGAAGAATCATCACCTCTGTAGTCACCTTTCCAAAAGTCCATGATCCCAATAGATCCGTGAGAAAAGGACACAAAGCAAACACAAATGCAGGCATTTTCTATGAACTAGTCAGCCTGCATGCCTCAGAATTATCAAGGTCATTAGAAATGTATGGACATGTCCCAGACCAGAGGAATCTAAAGAGATAAGCCATACAGTAATACTCTAGGTGAGACCCTCACATTAAAAAAGAAAAGAGTTTAGGGAAAGCTAATTACATGTGAATAAATCAACAATAATTTGTTAGCATAATTTATTAGTTCAGACAAGTGTACTATAGTGATATAAGATGTTTTAAATAAGAAAACAGGTGTGGAGTCTATGGGACTATTTTCATTATCTTTTCAACTTCGTGTATTCAGCTTTACTGTAAAAATACATAGTTAACAAAAAGAAAGAAAAATAAATAAAATACAAGACCAAAAGTGTCCAATTTATAGAATTGATTTAGTTCTGCACCAAAGGATAGTTTTCAAAATCAGTCAATGCTAGGAAGAACTTTAAAGAATGTAAATGCTATGGTTTGTGTCTAGGTGTCCGCCCAAAGCCTCATGCAATCATTGGGATGACTTCTAGTGCTTGGGATTAATTCACAGTCCAATATAGGGATTATGGTTTTGAGTGCTACATCCTCCTTGGGGTGAGTAATCTGCATACAATTTAAGGAGGGGAGGGGCTGGCTAGCTGCCTTAGCTGCTGCTCCTCCCTTGGCTCTTTGCTGTCCTCTGCCCCCATGAGCAGCTGCCCTCTGCCACATGCCACTCTTCTGCCTTGGAGCCAGCGAGTATGGACTGGGCTCAACTGTGAGCTAGATAAGGCTTTCCTTCCTTAATTTTGGGTTTCAGGTATTTTGCTCCAGCAATAAGGAAAAGTAAATAAGACAATAAGGTATTTCTGTCGCATTTTTAGAAAGTAACTTCTCTATCAATAAAGTATATTGATATATCTTTAAGCAATATTGACAAAGAGTGCTTTTCACTTGTAAAAATTTAATAGGACTAGTGAAAATGAGATGATCAGTTTAATTGTCTTACTTTTCAACATCATCCTATTGCAATTATTAAAAAACATGACAGACATGCATGGGGCCATTATTAGCCAAATCATTTAAAGTGGTTTTACAATTGCTATGACTTTTTTTTCATTTATGTATTTAATATAGGTCTCACTATGGAGCTTGGGCTCTTAGTGAGCCTCCTGTTTTCAGCCTCCCTGGTACTGGGTTTACAGGCATTGCCGCCACACTGGGTCTCAGCAGCAGGCTCAGCACACCCTGGGGGGTCAGGCCACCATGGCCTGTGGGACCAGGGATCGAACCCAGTCCCTGTGCTTGCCAAAGTAGACAGTCTGCTGAGCTATCTCGCTGACCTCATTCTATGACTTTTAATGAAAATAAAAAAGAACACTTACCATATAGTCACCTAAACTGATAGTTATAATTTTGTTCTTATTTTCAGCTAAAATTTGTTAAATGCCTACCATTTGCTGGT
>NDGN011395813.1:0-11126 GCA_002564285.1 Tympanoctomys barrerae
AAACAGCAATGAGACAGTTTCAAAACTGATTATTAGGACAGTTTCAATAATTAATACATTGCACATTGTTATCTTCTTAGTGGTTATCCACAGTACCAGAAGCAGACAGGATATCCTGTGCAAACACTGTTAGTACAAATCTTTCTTCTCATCGAATGAAGAGAAAGTAGCTGTATATCTATCCTAACTATTCTGCATATACAGATACAAAATGGTCCTTCCTTTGTGTCCCTCTTTTTGTTTAGTCCTGTCAGAGGTGGGTATTCCACGGGCATCTAAGTACTATAGGTGCATGAATTCAGCAAAACATCTGACACAGTGCAGCAGCCCACACGAGTAGTGGGTTGTCCGCAGAAGCTGGTGACTGGAGCCCCTCACAGCTCAGAATGCTAATACGCCAGCGCGGCATGCGCTGCTGGCCCAGGAGCAGCTTTGACGGCTTCTGTTCCGAGTGCTTCCTGTCAGTGGAGAAAGAAATGTGCTTGCAATATTTGTAATCTAAATAACCAAAAAAAAACGAATTTGCCTCCCACATGTCAGCCGTGCCCAAAGCTGTGACACAGCCGTGACCCTACACGCTCCGCTAACACCTCGGCCCCTTTCTGTCCGGCTCAGCACGCCCTCAGGAGGAGCCCCCCAGAGAGCTGGTGCAGCACAGACTGCAGGGACCAGCTGCAGCTGCAAGCACTGCCCATTCAGTGTCAGGCCCAGGAGAGTCCTGATGCCACCAGATGCCCTGGGTCCACACCAGGGCCCATGGGGGCTCCAGCACACTTAGAGGACCACCGCTGGGCTCAGACTGCAGGCTCTGCCTTCTTTAAGGAGGGGAGGTGCCGACTGCACCTCCTAGCCGCAAATGCCGGGTCTACGTGGCTTTCTGCAGCTTACATCACATAAACAACCTGGATTTCCTGTGGCAAAGACAAACTTTGCTCTCTCCACACTCTTGTCAAAGGAAAGGCAGTTTTGATCTGGTATCCCAGCACCTTGTGCATGGCATTGAGGCAAGCACACCCGGCAGAAAGCTAGCTCTGCTCCTGTCACCTCGTGACCCCAGGCGCTCAGTTTCCTCCCTATAAAGCAGGGATTCAGCAGCTCCCCTTCCCGGGCCACTGAAAGTCCAGTTCCAGCTCAAATGAGAGCCCAGGGACAGAGCCTGGCCGGTAACCTGCCCCTCAGCCTCTCTCCTGGCTGTCACCGTCTGACACCCTGCTGCTGCGCAGGACCACACATCCACAGGGCCATGCCACAACGGAGGCCCGGCATGGAGCCCAGCGCAGAGAACCCTCAGCCCAGCCGAGGGTCACTGATGCAGAGCACACAAAAGCGCCACAAAGTGGCCATTTAAAATGAGATTTTGTGAAGACTTTCCCAGTGTCTCAGGGGACAGCTAGCACAAAGTTCAAAAAGCCGTACACGGCGTTGTGAGGTACACTGTACTTCTCCACCCATTTTTTAAATCATACACTTTAAAAAGTCTGGAAAGAAACAATAAATCTTAATACAGTGGCCCAACTTGGCATTGTCTTTACTTTTTTAACAAAATGACTAAATTTTCCACCATGAGCCTGTGTCATTTTTATAATCAGAAAAAAAGACTTCAGAAACCAATAACCTAACCTCCAGTTCCACCGTAGACCAGGCATACAAGAGAAGTAGAACTTCGGTTATATCCAGAAGGCCGGCCCCTGGGCCCTCAGCCGGGCCCTGTGGTGGCTGCCACTGAAGCAGTACCCCAAACTCCATCAATCCAACCAGCTGAGCAGTAAGGAAGTAGCAAATCATGAAGATGAGCTGAGAGGCCTCGGTGGTCTGCTGGCCACCCTCCTGTGTCTGGGCCAGCTGGGACCCCACAGAAGCTGGATGACACTGAAACTCACTGGGTCCCAGAAGCTAATAACAGAGAAAGTGAGAAAATAAGAACCAAACAGGAGCACTCTGTGGCACTGTTTGGACTCTGCCCAGCACACGTGGGCCACGTCAGAGTACAGCAGTTAGCCTGAGCAGATATCCTGTGGTCAGGTGGAGAGACAGCATGAGCTGAGCACCCGTGACCCCGGGCCCCAGAGTGAGCGCACCACCGTGGCTGGCATTGGGCTTGTGGGCCACCACAGGTGACAGAGGAGTCTTGGACAGGGTGGGTGCCTTTGTAAGGCATGCAGGCACTCCTCCCTCCTCCCACCGGCACACAGGAGGCAGCACCATGTACAAACAAGGAAGCAGCACGTCAGCCCTCGAGTGCCAGGGCCCTGGCCTCAGGCCTACAGCCAGCAGAGCTGCCAACAAGGGGTGTCTGTTGCTGGAGTATTTGTCACAGCAGCCTGAGCTAAGACAGAGGGCAGTGTCTAATTAGGGTGACATGCGGTGCAGGAGTGGAGAGACAGTGTGCCCGGGTGTGGGCAGGCTTGTGAGGCAGCTCCAGCTTCCCGAGGGCTAACCCTCGCTGCAGCCCTGGAAGGCTGTGGGGAGGGCTCCGACCACACCGTGGCATCTTCAGGCAGGGCGGCGTTTTCAGAGCCCTTCCATGACTTGCCGTAGTGTCACTTTCCTGTTCTGCAGAGTGCTCGGCACAGCTGAGGATCCCTCTAATGTGGACAGTGTTTCCAACTCCGCTCTGCTGTGTACCAAATAACTGAAGAGCGCATCTGCAAATGTCTGTTTCCATCACTCCCTCCCAGCAACTGGGTGCCTGCCTGGGCTGGCATCACCGGATGGGCACCAGGAGAGCTGACCTGGAGCATGTGCCCGCGTTTCCCACTACTGCATGGCCAGTAAAGGGACACATGACAGTGTCCACAGAGGAAGGAACATGTTTCCTGTTCTGAAACCTCAGGGCTCTGGGTATGTGCATAGCCCACATCTTCCTGACACCAAGCCACCTCTCTGATGCATTCTGATGAACCTTAGGGAGCCTCCACCCCATCTCAGACAAGCCCGGGCTGCTGAGTGACAGTGGTCACAACGTAGGGCTTGAAGGTCAGGGCTGGCCAACCCTGGGAGGACACAGCATTCACATCCTGGAGCCTTTCTGTGCTCCGTGTCCTTACCTCCTGACTGCAGGAACTAACACGCAGGCGGTTTCCCCAGGCCCACCCAGTGGAAGCAGCTGGGCCCCATTCGGCTCTGGCCCTGCAGGGACAGAGGTCTGCCCAGGAAATGGTTCACACTGATGAAGGGCAACTTGGGAAGAGCCACTCACACCTCTCGGGGCTCCAGAGGAAACTAGAATTGCAGATTCAAGCGTTCCCAGGACAACAGTGCTCCCTGATATTCCCTAAGCTACACCCACTGGAGACCACAAAGACTCGCCCTGGCACTGAGCAAGCACACTGGTGGTGTATCCTCCCTGAGCCACTTTTCCACATTTCTACTACATGTGTGACTGTGAATTCAAATGTGCCCGAGGATCTATGGATGGCTATACCCTAAATCACAAGCATGGCTTTGCTTTTCACCCTGTTTCTGTTTTAAAGGCCTTGTGACACAAGCCACAGAAACACGGCTGCCTGTGTGTCGTCAACTTAGCCCACATTAGCGGCTGGTCTTCGTGCGCCCTTGGAGTCGCTGGCGGTGAGAACAGGGGTTCCATTTCCATCGAGGGTACACACAGCAGCTCCTCCCTGCGCAGAGACAACCAATCCAGCCCCAGACCTCCTCCCGGTCCCACCTGCTCCCCAGAGCCCAAATCTGAATGGGGCTTGGCATGGCCTGGGCTTAGACCTCAGGATGAAGGATAAGGGGTTTCTTCTTTTTCCTGTCTGTCTTTATTGTTTTGTTTTTCTTTTCTTTTTTTCTGTACTTTTGAGACAGAACCTTGCAAGATAGTCCAGATTGGCCTTGAACTCACTATGTAGCCCAAGCTGGCCTCAAACTCATGTTGATCCCCCTGCCTCAGCCTCCCCAGGGCTGGGATTACAGGTATACACTGCCACACCCCGCAGGGAAGGTACTGCTAACAGGGCCTTCTGTGTCAGTCAGCTTTCTGAGGGTGGGCCCAGTACCTGACCCGCGCAGTTCAAAGGAGACGGCTATTTAGCCCCACCAAGCCATCTCTCCACTATCAGCCCAGGCTCAGGGATGGGAAGAAAGGGGTGCACACCGGAGGGACCGGCGCCTGCTTGGAGCCCGCTACAAGCAGCCGCAGAGCCCTGAGTTCGGCCAGGAGCAGCTCAGCAGGGTGAGGCTGTGGCTCTGAAATTCAGTGGAATCAGCTGATTCCAGGCCTGAGTCGCACCAGCGTTCCCTCGCCTCCCCACAACCTGCCCACACGAGTCAGGTCCCACTGCGGGCTAAAGGGAGTCTGGACTCAGCCAGGGCTTGTCGCCCACTGGGCGGGGAGGGCAAGCACAGCACCGACGTCCTTCTCTGAGCTCATCCCTGCTGGGCTCAGGCCCACTGCAAAGACGCGACTCGGGGATCATAAGCACCAGGCCTCCGCCCCTGCCGAAGGGGCCAGAGGCAGGGCAGCCCCGGGCAGGAAAGCAGCACAACCGCCGCGGAAGCCCCGCTTGGCAACACCAGAAAGACACCTGCCTACACCTCACGGGGTCCAGGAGGGACTGGCACACCCAAGGCTGCGCTCGGGACACCCTCGGGTGCGCAGTCCGTGCGGGAAGCTGCTTCCAGAAGTGCCTGCCCTCCACCAGGCTCTGCAGTTCCTGCGCGAGTGGGAGTGGCTCCGCGTTGCGCCGCCTTCTCCCTTCCTGTGGCCGGAGGTCCCGGGTGAGCTGGGGCTCTCCAGCCTGGAGGTCACACGGGCCCCTCCCGGAGGAGGGCTCTTCCTGTCCTGGAGAGCTACAGGAAGGTACCCTGCCTTGCACACCTCTTGCTTTTCTGGTTTCAATTTCCTGGTTTGCAGTTTCTTTTTTTCTGGAGGGGATTGTTTCCGGGTTTTGCTAATAATTACTGCGTTCCTGAGCCTCTCTCCCCCAGTCTTCTCACCGGAGGGCACAAATGAGATCCCTGCCTGCTCTCTCTCTGGAGCTCCGGGCTCTTCAGGCTTCCCTCTTCCACTCAGGCAGATTCCAGCTGGCACTGGGAACGGTCACAAGAAGAGGGTCACACGCATCTTCCAGCACATTCATTGCCTGTTTCTATTTCTTTTTTTGCCCTGGCTTCATATTTTTGTAAGTGCTTCACAACGTGTATCTCCCATTTCTAGCCCCTTCCCAGGAGTAATGGTGCCATTTGTCCTCTGAGTAGCAGCCCGTGGGGGCTTGGGCCCAGTGCCCCCTGAATGTCATCAGGGTCTCTCAGGGCCCCTCCACTGGCTACTGGAGAGCTGGGGCGGTGGGGAAAGGCAAGCGGCAGGCCCAGCACACTGCTGCTCCGAAGCTGCCATTGCACCTGCTCCCTGTGCCACCCGCTTCCGGTATTTTCAGAATCACAGGACGCAGCCTAGAAATCATTTCTTGCCAGGGCTATCAGCCAAAACTGGTACACCGGCACACAACCACAAGAGCTGGGCACCGTGGGAACCAGGCCAAGGCTGTGGGGGTGGGGGGCCGGGAAACACCCACACTCCAGCACATGTCCTGCCCAGGTGTGTGGTTGCGGGGAGCTCGGAGCTCAGCCACCTCCGATGGGACCACTCAGTGGGCCCTGTGGCAGGCACTGCAGGCTCACCCACACACATAGTTGTGACCAAGAAAGGTGCACTACCTGCACCTTCCGCCTGAGGTGCCACCACCCCTCCCAGAAGCCTGATCCAGGGATGTCCACTGACCTCCAGGAAGTCACACCAGTCACCTATCCCACCCCTACAGGCAGCTCCTGGAACACTGACACAGCCAGACCTGATGCCTTCGTGCACAGGGGAGAGGAGCCCTGGAGCGGGGCGTCCTGGGGAACAGCAGTACCACCCCGCTGCACCCATGCGAGACATGCAGGGGCTGCCTCCCTCCACCTCCGACCATCTCGTGGTGTGAGGTACCACCTTCCGAGCAAGGGCCCCACACCAGCTGTGGGCACAGCACTGTAGGAGGGAATCTGTGTGCCCCACAGTGGCCTAGGAGGACGCCAGCTCCACAGGGACACGGAAGGCACAGTCTCACGTGAGCCTGGTCTCATGAGATACTAACTGACTAAAGGACAAGAAGAAAGTGTCCTCTAATAAATCGGCCCACAGACCTAAGCCGCCGAGCAGCTGAGCCCTCTGGGCGGCAGCCCCTCTCCTTGAGAGCAGGTGCAAGGCCGCCGAGAGGCCACCACGAGGGGCAGAGGCAGCGCCCTCAACTGCACTGTGACGGAAGGACCAGGACCAGGCTGCAGAGGCCGGTTTCAGGAGAGGGGGACCGGCATAAGGCCACAGGCCCTCCACCACTGCTGCTGGACAGGCGTTGCTCCATGTAGGCGAAGGGGGACACTTTGGAGGAGAGACATGGGGCAGCTCCCCAGGCCCCTTGTGCCAGTCTTGCCACAGAAGACACCCCTGGGGGACACTGCTGACCACTGTGTCTGGACACTTGGCACGGACCCGGCTGACTCTGAGCACCACTCTACAGCAACTGACACGGAGGGCCCCAGGAAAACAGTGGCTTCTGGGGGACCCGTGGGACAACTGTGGCTGCTCCTTGGTGCCCCACTGTGATGACCTGCAGTTGGTGGCCAGGCCCAGCTTTCAAGGTCAGGGCCATCACCTTGACAGACATCCTAGGAACTCAAGCAGGACACTAACCACTGAGCTCAGGCCAACTTAGGGCCACACTTCTGAATCCCAGCACTCGGGAGGCTGAAGCAGGAGGATCACAAGCTTGAGCCCATCCCAGGCAATTTAGTGGCTTAGCAAGATGCTGTCTTAAAAGTAAAACATTTAAAAAAGAATTAGAGCTATACCACAGGGAGAAGGCCCTGGGTTCAATCTAGCACCACAAAAAAAAAAAAAAAAAGCAAAACCAAAAGTATTAGGAATGCAGGCCGGGGAGATGGCTCAGTGGAATAAGCACTTCCCTGGCAAGCGCAAGGGCCCGAGTTCAATCCCCGGTTCCGCCAAAAAAAATAAATAAATAAAAATAAATAAATAAATAACACCCTATTTAAAAAAAAGTATTAGGAATGGAAGCCCTGCTTGTTTTCAGCGACCTCACGAGTCCCTTCCTCCTCACCCTCTTCCTGCCTGGCACCCCAGCAGCCCCCCAGCCTCCTCCCCCCCCGGTGTTCAGGCTGCCCACAGCATTGGACATGGATATGTGGTTCCGTGAGCACATCCCGGCGCCCTCCCTGTGAGGACTCACCCTTCACACTCTTCCCTCATTCTGGGAATGAGAAGTAGAGCCCACCGGCTCCCGCCAGAGCCCAGGGCATGCAGTGGGCCGAGGTCCTCCAGCCCCGGAGACCCTGAAGGAGAGGCGGGAGTCATGTGTTACAGCTGCTCATCTCAGATTCAGGACACTCTAGGGCACCCACGGGGACCACACTCCGCGGCCACACATGGGGGCTGCCTCTGCTCCAGGCTGGGCGGTGGCCTGCTCTGCTCTTCTCCAGCTCCTGAGCCAGCGGCCCACAGCGGAAGCTGGGGCTGAGACAGGAGCTTGGCATGCCCACGGCTCCCTCTGGCTTTGTTCTGACTTTCAAATGGCTCATTTACACGTCTCAAAGATGAGTGTGCTGAGTGGCACAGTGTCGCAGGCCCAGCCTCAGTGTCTGAGGGCTGGCTGGCCCTGTCCATGCTGAAAGATCCCAGGTAGCTTCTGTCCCGGTTCCTTTTCAATTTTGTGCCATTCTCCAATATTCCTTGAACCCTGTGGTGGACTGACAATTGGTGATGGGCTTGCAACACCCCGCTGAACTGAACCAGCACGGTGCTGGGTGTGGGGGGCCCACCTGAGGGTCATGGCCTGCAGCATAAGAGGCTGCCCTGGAGGAGAAGAGAAGCTGCGGGCAAGCTGCAGGGGGCCGCTGGTTCTCTGGAGGACCTTGTCATGCTGGCTTTCCTGCTGACCTCGACTGCTCACATCATCAAAGGCACTTGGGACCTTACTGTCACTGAGGATGGCTGGGTTCCTTCTGGGGGAGCTCTGGCCTCCTCTTGAGCATGGCTGCCTGGCTCCAGAGGGCACGATGGCCCACTGCTCAGCCCCCTGGAGAAGCCGGCCGCACTGGCTTCCTGATTGGCCTTGGCTTGCTCCTCCCCAGAGGAGCTCAGGGCCTCACTGTTGCTGCAATGGCTGTGGTACTTCTCCAGGGAGCTCTGGACCTTTGGGCCTTCCCACTGCAGGTCCGTGAAATGGGCGTGCATGAGACACTGCCATGGACTCTAGGCTACTAGTTGAGCTCGTGGAAGGCATTAGGTCTAGGTTTCCAGCTGGACTCATGCAGGATAGCACCGCGAGATCTGGGCCCTCAGCTGGACTCTTCGGTCTTTAGTACATGGGCACAGTTCCTGTACTCTCTTTGCATATGACTCTTTGGATGACTATTATAAATTAAATCTTATAATTAAGTGTCTTGTGTTGTACTGTTTCACCTTGTAAACCCCAGACTACAACAAACCCACTGGCATAGGCTAGAGACCTGTGGAGCAATAGAAATGCCCTAACCAAGACTCTGCCCCCAGAGACAAGCACGGCCCTAGAGGGTGAGGACATGTGTAGCCCTGTATGCAGCAGATGACAGACGGCTGATCAGTAGGGATGGCGGATGGCACATCTGTAAGTAGATGGAAAGGTGGACAGGTGGCAGGTGACAGCTCTAGATGGTAGAGTAGAGAGGTGATAGGCAATAAATAAGCGATGGATAGCATGGTAGTAAACAGGTAAAAGAAGACAGGAGGTGTAAGTGGTGGATAAATAACAGGCACACAGATTATAGATAAATAGGCATGTAAGCCATGTATAGATAGATGCGGATGATAGCTACAGACGGATGACATAGATGGTAGACGGGCAGACAGCCAGCAGACGCAGATGAGAGAGAGTCGCATGAGAGCGCGAAGTACTGGCTGAGCATTTGTACACGCGTCCCAGCTCCCGCAGCAGGCAGCCCTTTTGCACACGGCTCACAGTCTGCTAAGCACAATAAACCATCATCCTCTGTGCTTCAGGTCCAAGGACAACAGCGAAGTGCTATGGTCCTTCTCCGGTTTCCCTCCGTGTAAAGAGATTGTAAAAGGATGAGTATACCAGGAAAACAACAATTTGGAGGAAGTGTAAGTTGTACCCAGCAACATCCAAAAATAAGTCTCGATCACCTTACAAGTGGGCATGTGGCGCGGCACCGTAACCCCAGCTCCTCGCAGGCTTGGGGAAGAGCTCAGAGCTCTAGGCCAGCCTGCTCCGCTTGGCAAGATGCTGTCCAAATGTAACATCTAGAAGGGCTGCGGATGTGCTTACTCCCTGCGATCAAGGGCGGCACACCCCACGCGGAGGGAGTTTGTTCTGAGCCCACAGTGCCAACTTCCTGATCTAATCTTCACACACTGTACCCCCAAGGGTCCCCCCTGCCCCTTAAACATATACAATTACTGCACCAATTAAAAATAAAGACAGTTTTTTAAAAATGATATCAGTTTCAACAAATGGCCGTGCAGCGTCATAAAACACAGACATTTCTGCCTGGAGATGGGGCCACGCTGGAAGCCATCACAGTCCCTGGGAAGCCTGCCTGATGTGCGGGGTCACGGGACGCACTCCGGGGAGGTGGCTGACGTGGGGCCGCGGGCCCGGCCTGTGCCCAGGACTGGCTGAGGCAGCCTGCTGCTTGCCTCCAGGCCCACAGCCCCAGCTCCAGCCCCACCTGGCAACCAGTCCTGAGGCCCCGCCGAGAGGATTAGGAGTCTCGCCCCATGAGGGACCAGAAGTGTAGCTCCACCTGCACCCCAAGGGAATCCGTGAGCCTCAGTGCAGGGCAGCCATGTGGGACAGAGGCTGCCTCGGCCAGCAGCTTCCAGGACACTGCCCTGTCCATCCGGGTCCATGGCAGCTGCTGAGCTGAGGCAGGTGGTCCCGATGGAGCCCAAGAGGCCAGCAGCGAAGCTGCCCTGACAGGGGCCCTCTCAGGCCAAGCAGACACCCAGGGAGACTGCACCCCAACTCCCAGCCTGGCGGGAAGACAAGGGCGTGAAGGCACCCACCCGGGGTGCCCCGTCACAGTGGCGGCAAGTGCACCCACCGCTGCCGCCCACTGTCCACCCTGCATCCCCCGGCCTTTCAGAGCAGAAGTTAGGGTGGTCCCTAGAGGTGTCCTGGCCACATTCACAGCCGGGCTCTCACACATATACTTGCTAGCTGCCAGCCCTTGTCATCAGGAAGGGGCCAGGGCCAGGGATGAAGCTCAGAGGCACAGCGCCTGTCTGGCGAGCATGAGATCCTGAGTTAAACTCCTGGTACCCAAAACAAAAAGAAGGCACCAAAGAGCTGGGCGTGGCGACACACACTGCAATCACAGCACGCTGGGAGGCTGAGGCAGGAGTGTTGCAAATTCAGTCCCAATCTGAGTAGCAGCAACTTAGCGAGACCCTGCCTCAAAAAGTAAAAAGGGCTGGGAGTGAAGCTCAGTGCAAAGGCCCTGGGCTTGGGTCCCAGAGTCACGCCCGAGGAGGCTGAGCAGACACAGCCCTCCCACACAGATGGAAGGAGCAGACCTGATACCGCCAGCCTCCTGGGGACGATGGAGTAAGCCGGTTGGTTCTAGGTCTCAAATCAACCAGTGCCTGAGGGTTGGCATCTCTTCCTAGATGGGGCAGAGACCAGCAGTGGCCCGGGCCTAGGAAGCAGGCACGCAGCCACCTGCCCCTGTGCTCGGCACTGGTGTGCGTCTCTGGAAGGGCCCACAGAGGCAGGAAGGCAGGGCCAGGGCTCTCTCCCGGCCCACTGACAGCAAGAGAGGGGGGCTCTGAGACCTTGAGGCTGGGTGGGTCCCGTCCATGCTCTGAATACCTGTGGAAATCTGACCCAGCAGCCCCTCGCTATGGCCACGTCAGAGTCAAGGCATGAGGGCTGGCCAAACAGCTCAGCAGACTAAAGCCCCTGCAAGCGGGTACAGGGGCCGGGGGTTGGATCCCCAGGCCTGCCATGCCGGCCCCATCCCAGGGGCGCACTGAGACAGCAATTGAGACTAGGCGTGGCGGCGCGCACCTGTAATCCCAGCTCTTGGAAGGCTGTAAACAGGCAGATCACTACGAGTCTGAT
>NDGN011395824.1:0-11436 GCA_002564285.1 Tympanoctomys barrerae
TCCTCCTCCTCCTCCTCCTTCTCTTCATCCTCCCCATTTTCCTTTTTCTCTTCTTCCTTTTCCACCTTCTTCTCTCTCTCTCTCCTTCCCCTCCTCCTCCTTCTTTTCCTCCTCCTCTTCCTCCTTTTTTAACAATATCCAAATTTAGAGGACAAAATGATTTCAGTTCCGTTTGCCTTTCTTAAGAACAGCATGGCTATAACTCATGATCCCTTCTCTCTCACTGAATCCTCCTCTTGGATCTTCCTTCTCCTAGTGTGAGCACAAATGGCACATCTTCAGCCAAGCCTTCCTGAGCAACTCCAGTTATGGTGGAGAAAGAAGTGTATCAATTAGAACACAGATGGCATTAAAATGAAGTTGGAGGCTACCTGTGGTCACTGTGGCACCCATCTTTGATCCAGCCAGTATTATCTCTCCTATCTGAAGATAAACATCTGACTTACAGGGATCCTGTCTGCAAAGATACATGAGCTTAGGGCATGTCCAAGGAAGTGTATGATTAAGTTAGTATAACACTCAAAGTATAAGTGTTTTATTTTTCATTATATTCCTCATCATTATAAAATAGCTGTCACAAGTTTAATATTACAGATTTACCACCCAGGTACATTTAACATATAAAGGGGCGATAGCTCAGGAGAATAAGTGCTTCCCTGGCAAGTGCAAGGGTCTGAGTTCAATCCTTGTTCTGCAAAAAAAAAAGTAACATATAAAGGAGAGTAAGGCATAATAAAAAAGTATTTATTTTTATAACAGAGAAAATAGTTTCCAGAAGATACCCTCAAAAAACTCCTTTGCTACTTCATGACCATATTTAGGCAGATGACCACCTCTGAATGTAAAGAAGTCTGAGAACATGTCTATGAAAAAGAGGAAACATATGAATTTTGTTTCATAAGAATAATAATACAGAGAGGATAATACAGTCTAAGGTAATAATACAAATAAATTGGGAAGCTGCTAATGCATAACTGATCACACTGGTCAAGTGGCGTAAGGAGATGCAGCTCAAAGAACCCAGCTTCTCATGCTGGTTAAGCATTGCAGGAATGGAATAAGTGCTGAGACTTAGTCCTGCTGTGGAGAAGAGGTACACTGAAAAAAATCACATCACTATTGAAACCAATACAGAGGTTCCTTAAAACACTAACAATATACCAACCATTTGATTCAGTGATGCCATTCCTCAGTATATTTCTAAAAGAATTTAGACCACTGTGAAGGCTATTCTGCTGTTCGTTGTAGATCTGAAGCATAGCTCAGAAACCATGAGCAATTAACAATTTAGTGTTTCACTTCTGGAATGACAACGTGAGGTCCTGTGCCTCTTCTCAAAAAGATAACTAATGAAAATATGAAAGACCACAAAAGCCATCAAATTCCTGGGGCACCATTCTAAGAGCTTATAGCAAAGTCAGGAATATTACTTAAGAATATATACCAAAAATCAGTGAAAGCATTGACATAATGGATTTTGTCTAGATGTCTCCCCAAAGCCTCATGTGATCATTGATGGGGCTTTTCCAAGGTGCCTGGATCTAAGCATGTGATGCTGGGATTAAGGGGTTCTGATTCTTAAATTGGCCTTCTGAAGTGTTTGGCACAGTTTCTGAGTGTGGATAAAGGGAAGGCCTACCCTGGGTGTGGGTGGTACTTGTCCTCAGGGCATGTAGCCTGGATAGAATACAAGGAACAGAAAGAGGACAGCTATTGCCACGTGTTACTTGCTGCTTGCTGCCTCTGTCTGTCCTATTTTGCCATGAACTATTTCTCTTCTGTGGTGCCCTTCTACCAAGCCACATTTTCTTGGAGCCAGCCAACTAGGAACTAAAATCTTTACAACTATGAGCTACAATAAATCTTTCCTCTCTTAACTTTGGGCATTGAGTATTTTCTCATTGTCTCAACAATGAGAAAAATAACTAAGACAATTGAGTCTGTCACATGGCAGCCATGCACTATTTCCTCCTCCCAGTGAGAGAAACCTTCATTCCAGGTGTCTACAGCTCAGACACAGGACACTGCTACTTTCACCTCCCCCCCCCCCACCCCGTGGGAGAGGCAGGTTGCCAGTGTCACTTGTCTTTTCTGGATAAGTATTGCAAAAGCTCAATTCCAGGCAAAAAGAAGCCCTCTTCTGCCCAAGCACCACAGTCATGGCACAATAAGAACATGGGGCCACATCAGCCCTCTTTGAGCTTATTGATAGGACAGAGACCCCTTACTGGGGGACACAAACTTGGCAAAATAGAGGCTACTTCTGTACCCAGTGCCTGGATACCAAAAAAAGGGGAGCCACTCAGAGAAATATGCCACTGCCCCATTCTGGCTGAAGCATACAGGCATTCTTATTTTGTTTAGTTGCAATACTGAGCGTTAAACCCAGGGAGTATTGAGCTCTGTCCCTAGCCCTTTCTTTTGCACTATTTCTTTCTTTGCTTTTTGGACAGCATTTTGTTAAGCTTCCCAAGGTGCCCTCAAATCTTGAGAAGCTCTTACTTCAGCCTCCTCAGTAGCTGGGTTTATAGATACATGCCAGCACCTCAACACTCAGAAGTTCTATCTGAAAGGAGAGCCGTGCCTTCCCAAAATGTCTTAACTTGAAACAGAGTTCAAAGAAATGCAACCCCAAAGACACTGTCATGACAATGGAGGTTTCAATGGTCAACAATGAAGAGGTTTAATCAGATATTCATAAACAATAGATCAGCTAGTTTATAAGAGATTCAGGGAAAGAGACAGCTAAGAAGAACCTCCCCACCCCCAAGGGTCACAACAAGCTTCAACCATTGACCTCAGAAACTACCCCTGCCAGAGTCCAAATGTAATTGGATCAGAGCATGGAGCAATTTATACACTAGGGTGTTGTTGAAAATAATTGAGCAGTCAGCAAGTAATTAGTGGAATCCAACAACTGGGTGTACAGGGGAAGGAGTCAGTCAAAGAAAGATGAACTTGACCCTGCACATTCCCAAGTCTGCAGCCTTTGTGGAGAAACACTAGAGACTTTATACTGTGGAGGGAGATGAATTCATTGAATTGTCTAGCCAAGTCACGATACAAATGGACAAGCAAACAAAATAAGGCAAACAGTACTCAGACTTGTTCACAATTAACATAAAATTATGAAACAAAGAAATAGGACACACACAAGGGCTTAGTAGCAGACAACAAAAGGTGATCAGGAGAGACCAGATGTGGTATTAACAGAGGTGACTATTGCACCCCAGTTTGGTCCTTCACCATCCCCCCCTATTTGCTGTACCCATGGCATACACCCTGCCTGCTATTAATAGCTAGCTTAGTAATGAGATTGGCCTTCATGGAATCATAGAACTTGCATATAGGATTAGGTACTATCTGACTTTTTGAACATCCACTAAGGGTCTTAGGATGCATTCACCATTATAAAGGGGGTTTACTGTATCTGCACTTAACAAATAGGCCCACACAATATATGAAATAAAACATATCAGAATTGAAAGGAGACATGACCAGTTCAACAATAATAGCTGAATATTTTCACACTAATGCAGAATATGCTTTCTAACCAGAATAAAAACCAAGAATCAATAACAGAAAGAAATTTAAAGAATTCCCAAGTACTTAAAAGCAAAAATAGGGGCCATCCAGATAGCTCAGCAGACTAAACTATGCTATGCAGAGCACAGTGACTGGGGTTCGATCCCCAGTATGCTGTGCCACCTCCCCACCCCGCCAGGGCACACTGAGTTGGCAATTGAGACTGGGTGTGTGGTGTGTTCCTGTAATCCCAGCTCTTGGGAGGCTGTAAATGGGTGGATAACTACAAGTCTAATATACATAGTGAAACCCTGTCTACCCTGTCCTAAATACATTAAAATAGTAATATAGTAAATAGATAGATAATGAAAGCAAAAATAAAAATATACTCTTCAATAGCTGATGAATCAAAAAAATCATGAGGAAAAAAATAGTCAATGCTTTGAGATTAGTGAAATTCATGAGATATAAACAATACAGCACTTACAGAAAAATGTATAGCTGTGAAAGCCCATAACTACCAGAAAGAAAGATCACAACTTTCTATATGAAGACATTGGCTAAAAATTAGCAAACTAAGCCTAAAGTAAGTAGAAGAAATAAAACAGTAATGACTACAGTGGAAACTACTAAAGAAGAGAAAATAATGGAGAAAACCCAATGAAATCAGTTCGAAAAAGATTTTAATGACAAACCTTTAGGTAGAGAAGTATATGTATTTAAAGAAAATGTAATAAACTTTCACTTTGCAATTGACAGAGTTATCTCTTGGTGTATTTGTAGTTTTCTGAATAAAATGTCGTACAAGATTAAATTGCTAGTCACAGTGTAAATAAGAATATGACTGATATGTAAAACATTATACTAGCTTGGATAATAGGTGCATGAGGAACTGACCTCAATCATACACTCAGATATATGCAAGAAAGAGCCAGGAAACAACTCAGACTCTAGTTGGGTTCCAGAACTAGAACCTGGATATACCGGTCAACCTGTTAGCAAAAGGTCCAAGTTAATATACATGAAATCTTAACATACTTAATCCTGTAAATCTACTCTATTAAAATTTTGGAAAATATAGCAACATTTATTAATAATCTCTGGGATACATGATGCTGTGTTGTACTCTGTTGAGTTTAGGCATCACTGGGAGTATATATAGTATACAATGTTGCCACTTATGTCTTTATGAAATACAAGCCTTGAGATACTCATCTCAGGGAGAGACAAGAATCCAGGACACTCTGAAAACTCAGGTACTTCTAATCCAATTTTTCATTGCAGTGAATGGCATCACTCTTGTCCCATGTGAGAGGAAGGCTTCAATTGGCTACTGTAAACTTCTATAGAATATGTCAGGGCTGCTTCTTCTACACAACCCTAGCAGTGCACACTGAGCCTGGCACCCACAGTAACGGTTTGCGGATGCCAGAGCAGTGTGCCAGCCACCTGTGTCTTCGCCCACTGCAGAGCTAGTAAAGAGCTCTATGCTGGAAATGCATCTTAAGTATCATCATCTTATCATCATCATCATCATCATCATCATCATCCACAGAAATCTAGATGCTTGCTGCAGTCCTGTCTCAAGCCTTCCCACACGTCTAACAAAGTGATTACCAGATGGCCTGGTACGATTCCTGCTTCAGCCAAGGTTTCTAGCTATGGGCGAGCAATTTAACCTTTCTGTGCTTCAGTTCATTCTGTAAAATGGGATGAACAATAATACCTACCTCTTGGATTATTAAGCAAGTTGATGATACTTGCAAAGCACTTAGAACAATACCTGGCACACAGCAGACATTTTATTTCTTAGTAATATTAGACAATGGGTTGCATCTCTCTTTCACTATGTGGAACAAATGAATGTGCTCCAAACTTCAGCATTCTCTGCCAATAGCCATGTGTCTCTGCCAGAGGTAAAAGAGTAACGCCCTCTGATTTCCTGATGTCCCCATGAAGGGGGAGAGCAAAGCCCCTGACAATGTCCTCATGCTCAGCCCTGCTTGGGCTTTCATTCCTTCCCCATCCATCCCTGCCTGGGAAGAGATCTCAGATTCATCTTCCCCCAAGAGTCAGGCCATTTTCTGACTCAGATACTTGAACATTTTGCCAAAGCAGGCGCATCCCAATGGGACTGGGTCATGAAGTCACCCTTGTTGTGTCTCTGTTGTCTGCTTTAACTGGAGGGGATGACAAACAGCAAAAGAAGCATCTAACTACAGCCTGATTGTGGGTCATTTCTACCAGGAGCTGTCCTACAGTGTCTACAGGCACTAGCACATCTTTCTGGCCCTCCAGACCCACAACCCCAAACACAGCAGAGACCCTTTAACTGCCACTAGTCAGAGTGATTTCTTCTGTGACACCAGGGATGCCATCAGCCTCTAATATCCTTTATGCACTAGGGTTAGTGTGCTAAAGGAACATAAATAGAAGTTCAGTGATGTAAAGTCTAAGTAGTATCAAAGCACATTCTGCCAAATTCCATGCTTTGATGGATGCCAGAATTAGGGGTGATGGAAAGATACCCAGTTACAGCTCAATTTCAGACAAGCAACAAATAAGTTTTCGTATAATAATGTGTGGTCAATATTTGGGGGATGCTGAAAATTTGTTTGTTTGTTTGTTTTAGCAATACTGGGATTGAATCAGTTTTGAACTTAAGCCAAGAGTAGGCAAAATAAAGTTTAATATTTTTCTCACACCTAGCTATCATGGTCTCCTGTTGATTAAATATGACTAGATCTGGACTTGCCTGAGGACCACCTGAGTAAATGGAAAAAAAAAATCACAGTGTGGCTTAAGCTATTTTTATCAAGTACCCTTTTACATATTAAAATGATAAATATATGAGTGGCTGGTAGGTTTTATAATTTTACTCCCTTGTCTTTCATACTACCTTTTTGAACTACCTCTCAAACTTGTCTTTTGTTTGTTTTTGTTTTTTGTTGTCCTTATTCAGCCCAGGACCTTTGTACTGAGTTACACTTTCATTCCTGTACCTTATTTTTTTCTTCCTTTCAAGAATGTTGCAAAGTTGCTATATTACTGTAGCTGGGCTTGAACTACAATGCTTCTGCCTTAGCGAGGGCTGGGGTTATAGGTATGTGCCACCCTACCTGGATAAACTTATAGTTTATCTGAAATTCACATTGAACTGGACATCCTGTATTCTATTTAGAAACCCTGCATCCTGGAGAAGGCTGACAAAATTCATGTTTGATCAGGGAAAACAGTTTTTGATGCAAACCACTTTTTAACCAGTGGGATCGTGTTCTGCATGCCAGGGACAAAAGGATCAGAGGCAGACCGTGGTTAAGACAGCTCTGAAGAGATCACACAGAGGTGCTGTGTGATCACACAGCTTTGCCCTATGTGACCCTGCAGTTGAGCTCAAGTTCCACCTAAATATGGAAGCTTATCGTTTGTGCCTATCTACCATCCCCAAAAAGTGTTGAGTATTCCAAAGATATGTTAATTCTTCACGAAGTCAGGGATCATTCATATTGGCAATCTACTGTCTGCATCAGGAAATTGGAGTATGTTCTTACTTCAAGGGGTAGTTGAGCTTTTAAGTTCACATCAGGACTGAGCTAAAATGCTGTTCACAAGGACAAACTTACCTATTTGTGCATATTTTCATGTAGATATCTACATATCTAGAGGTTGAACCCAGGGCCTTGAGTTCATGCTAAATAAACACTCCCCTAACTCTTCACTGCTTTTAAAATTTCATGACAGAGTCTTACTAAGTTGCCCAGGCTGACCTCAAACTTGGAAATCTCCTGCTTCAACATTCCATTAGGCTGGCATTACAGTGACATGACCCTACTACACCTGACTATGTGACTTTATATATTTTCTCTCATATGTACAACAGTACCTTGATCTACAAACTTAATTCTTTCCATGATTCCAGTCACAGAATTCATTCTACAATTCTAATTGCAACTGAACTGAAAGCACCTGTGGAATGAATTCTTTGACCAGAATCATTTAAAGAATTAAATTTGTGAACCAAGCCACCACTGTACTCTGTCCAATATCAGTGTTTTCTCAGTCATATTAAGTTAGACTAATAGTCACTATAATATCTCTGTAAAAATAGAGACAGTACCCTAAATACCTGAGCTTAATCTTATATATAAGATGTGATGTTCAGATGTCCAATGATGGCTGTAGTTAGAGCCAAAAACTTAAAAATATTATACTCTCCAGGTATTTGCAGGGTGGGAAGAGAGGAAGAGCAAGAGGAAAAAGGGGACTCAGGGGAAGGAAAAACACAGAACAGGTTGTGCTCAATACCTCAGTTTTCATTAGGTTAGATAAATTCTTCTGTAAAGCATTAGCTTTTATATATTTTAAATTGAACTTATGACACATGAAAAAACATAATAAATTTAATCAAATGATTACCAATTTGAGAAGACAAATGAGAAATCCAGAACACAACTGAAATCAGATGGACAGCCCAGACTGCTTTTGATGTAGTGATTCTTTCTGTGTGTCTTTGGTATATTTTATGTCAAACTAAACAATAAACAGATCCTCCAAGACTAATGGATTTGTTTGGGAAGGAACACTGCAATGGGGTTATACATGACATGCAAAATTGTGAGCACATTCAATGAGATTGAAGAAAGGGGAAGTCTCTAAAGGTAAACAAAGTTTACATAAGCTATTTTAAACAATAGTTCTTGGTTACAAAGATCAATTACAAGGGTGGAGGAGGAGGAAAACTGGACAGGCAGTGGCTGGGCAGACATCCTTGCAATAGTATTTTTGTGTAAGGTTGAAGTTTTGGGAGAGATTGTGATACTTCTTGATACTTCATGAAATGCACTCCTTCGTAATCTCTCATCATTGTGGGGTTTTTTTTATTACTCCATACTGATTGACAACTTTTACCATTATATGAAGTTAACCCAATATAATAAATTAAGTCTTGTCCCCTCCAAAAGGCTAAAGGTTATTGTACATCTTACAACATATAATTATTCACATACTTGAAAATAATTTTGGAATAAGTAAATCCTGAAAGAAAGTTTTTATTTTCTGGACTTTTTTCTTTCTCCTCATTGTACTGTGTTAGAGAACTCTGGTAGAGAGGTAAACCAAGCAGCACATACACCTGTCCTCCAGGTTGTCCAGACTCTGATGAAATCAGCTCTATTTGATTACCAATGATAAGAAAAGCCTCATTGCTTTTCAAGTTTTTATTTCTCTGAGGCAGTCTTCCTGGTTATCTAACCTACACAGCTGCCCAAGGCCTCAGATTCAAGAGGGCCTCACTGTCCCTGATCTGTAACTCTCAGTAGGTCCTGTACATGAAGTTCTCCATTTCCATTTTGTATTGGACCTAGAAAATTATGTAGCTAGTTCCAGTTTCATGCATTATAATATAACAAAACTATCAAAAATAACAATGATGGCCCCCGTAGAGAATTTTAAAGTTACTTCCTGATTAAATTCTACTATTGACACATGTAACTCTCAAATCCTTAGGAAGACAGAAAAAAATATTTTAATGGAGAAAGCGAGGGTTGGCAAGATAGCTCAGTGAACTAAGCATCTGCTTAAGCAAGTGCAGAGATCAGGCTTTGATCCCCAGAACCACGTGCCATTCTGGCCCCATCCCTGGATGCACTGAGCCAGCCAACCAGACCAGGCATAGTGGCGCACTCCTGTAATCCTAGCACTGAAGAGGCTAAAAACAGGAGGACCACTAGGAGTCCAATCTGCATAGTGAGACCCTGTACCAAATACATTAAAGAAAGAAGTAATGGAGAAAGTGAAGCCTCAAGTTATTATATAAAAATCTAACATAATCAACTTTTCTTAAGCTTCATGTCACATTTCCCAAATAACACAATCTTTCTACTCCCCTCCTCTTGCCCCTTTTTTTCAGCTAAGAATGAAACAAAAGAGTATGAGACTCTGGTATCTATCCTTGCCCCTCTTCTGTGACTTAAATCCAATTTTTTATAAGCTTTGGGATAGAGAAGGCACTTCACAGCCAAACACATTTCAATCATCAAATTTCCTATGGATTCCATGATCATAGGAATATTACTACTGCATTTATCTTGTTGGTTGAAAACAGGATGAAAAACAGGATGTATAGGTTATATGCATGAAGGGATAAAGAGGCTGAAGAAATCAAGTCTCACTAACTCTGGCCACCAGCCCAAAAGCAGAGCAGCAAACAGCACCCTGGTGACAAGCCCTGGTTCCCACAAGCTCATTTTCTGCAGCTGCTGCAAACCAGCAGGTTTTCCAGTGTTACTGTTCAAAGAGGCTGTGAAGATTCCTGCTGCTACATCTGGTTATTCTTTGCTTTAGAGTGTTCCTGTACATGAAACTCATTGCAGATCTATTTCAAACAAGCAATGGTTACATGACAAAGCAAACCACAGCTTTCCATTTCCAATATCTTCAAGGAGTTCTTTGAGGCATGGTAATGGAGATCTATCATGGACTGATAAGGCCTGCAACTTCCCAAACAAGTATACAATGAAGGCTTGAATAAGAGACAAGTGATATGATTTTAGGGCTCCAGGAAATTCAAAACCCTCCAACAGAATTAGAAAGTCTCTGAGATGTGAGACAAAGAACTTCTCTGAATGACCCATATTTATTTGATTTTCAAACAAAGGAAGGGGATACTAAAGAAAATGTGGGCAAATGAACAGGCCCTTGGGAATTAGTTCAAGGACTTCTCCAAGTAATAAATTATGTTCACTCAGGAGAACTATGTTATCTCCAGGAAGACCTTCACCACAGGAATGAGATGCCTGTGGCTATAGTCTTTATCTAGCTAACTAGAGTTGGAGCCAGCTATCCTTAGCTATGGCCTTGTCCTTTGAGTAATCATGGCATCACATGCCTCTGCAGGGACCAGCGACTCATAGAGGGTCACTATGAGCTCACTGCACACCTCCAGGGAATGCTTAGGCTTTGGACAGACTAACAAATAAACATTAAAAGCCAGTAGGTTCATTTTAAATCCTGCTTCATAGAGGTCTCCATCAATCTCCTGCCTTTCACATAATTATAGAATCTGTAAAGGTGAAGAGAAAATGAGATCCCCTTACTTGTGGGATTTAATCTACTCTATGTTAGTATCTATTGTGTTATTGATGTTTATCTGTGTACATGTGAGTATGTGTGTGTATATGTGTGTGTGTGTATGTGTGTGTGTGCATGCATGAGTAAAGATCATGTGTACATAAAGATCTTGGCATTGAAAAAGTCCTCAAAATCCATTTATTGGACTTAATATGCACCTTCATTCATCAGACATACAGGGCTACATAAACATTTTTTGGAAACGCTGAGGAAAAAACATGTCCATTTCTTTCCTCATTTTTCCAACTTAACTTTCCCTTTATGTTTCTATTGGACCAATGTCATTCTTACCTATGATAGCTTTGTGGAACTGCAGTTCCCACATGGGAAAAACCTTCCAGTTCTAAAGTTTGTGAGCAGATTCAACAACTCAGTTTTGAGGTACACCATCATATCATATTGATCTATTTTTTTTTACTTTTTTATTTCACACAACCTATTTGAGATGAATCACAGGATTTTTATAATGAAGAATGTTCCCATCATACACACACACACACAGTGGACTCTCACTTATTGTGGAGGTTATGTTCCAGACACCCCCTAGATGAGAGGAAATCATATATATATATATATATATATATATATATATATATATATATCACTTCTATTGTTCATCACTATTTTCTAAACTCATAAACCTATGTAATTTTAACAACATACGTACACTGTATGGTGCAGTATGCATTCATCCACTAAATAAATACATATGTAAACAGTGTATTTTATTTCAATTTAATATTCTTTTAATATGTTAGAATTAACATTTTAATATATTTTTAT
>NDGN011395827.1:0-28677 GCA_002564285.1 Tympanoctomys barrerae
GGGCATGGTGGCACTTGCCTGTAATCCCAGCTCTTGGGAGGCTGTAAACAGGCAGATCACTACGAGCTCAATCTAATAGTGAGACCCTGAACACCCTGTAAATCCTTCCCAAAATAAAGAGACAATAAACAATAGTATTAAAACAGAAAAATTACAAATGATACAGAATTTTGCTAAACAAAATAATATGAATTTCACACTACTTGTTGTAATGTATGGTGTTGCCTTCAAATTAGTTATTCATATTACCAGATATATACATGCAAAGTTGGAAGAAGAAAGAAATATGTAAGAATAAGAGAAAATAATTTTTAAAAAGGAGACAAAACAAGTTAAGCATTAACTGCTCCTTTCTATAGACCAGCAGAAATGCACACTACAGTTGTCCCCTCTTAAAGGCCCTACCTCTTAATACATCCCAAAGGCAAGTCAACTCAACACGGCTCTTGAAAAGGCACAGAGGACAGGAAGAGTGCCTGGGACCCAGAAATGAGACTAGGTGGTGGCTGTGTTAGTCTTCTGTTGCTGCTATAACAAATTAGCACAAACTGCGTGGCTCAAACTAACAGAAATTTAGCCCCCCAGTTTTAGAGGCCAGGCATCCACAGTCAAAAAGTCAGTAAGGCCACACTTCCTCCAAAGGTTCTAGAAGAATCCTCCTTTGTCTCTTCCAGATCCTGGACCATTCTCGTGTTTTTCTCACAGGGCATGTACCATGGATATAGGACTCAATTGAATAATCTATATGGTTCTCATCTCAAGACCATTCACTTGGCCACATCTACAGGGAATCTAGCTCCAAGTCAGGTGACATTCAGAGGTTCCAGAGATGTAGATGGGACCACCAGTGAGTGTTTTCCAGTGGGGTTGCGCAGAGCTGTAGAGCAGCTGGGAGGAGGGTAGGTCCACAAGAGATGTTCTTTACAAGACTGAAGAGTACACGTAATGCTAAGCACCATAGAAACCATTTATGGCTTCAGCCTGGAAGTGGCCTCCTGAAAATTATGTTCTGAGAAGTAGACTCCAGACTCACTGAAAGGAAGCTGGGGGTCCTGGGGAATTTGGCAGGAAGGGAAGTGCAAGGGGCTGACAAAGGTTCAAGAGAGAAGAGCTCACTTAGCTGCCTTTTCTTTGTGTGGTCTAACTCCACAGTCTTCACACCAATCACCCCATTACTGTAGCCCCAACTTGGGCGCATGGTCAGGTCTCTTAATACGGGCCAGAGAGAGATGTATTTCAGTGTAGTACCAAGTCAACAGACAGCATCTTTGCTTTTGTGGGGAAAAGCAAAGCTGAAAACTGTGAACTGCTCAGAAATTAAACCATTTTAAGTAGTGACCATTGTATCACTCAACAGGGACAGAACCTTAGATCCTCACCAGGAAAGAACTGAGAAAATATCTAGACCTATCAGAGAAAGAGAGGCCAGAGCAAACTCTGTGAGCTCAGGCAGGCTCAACCTCTTCCTACCCTGGACTCCCTCCTAGTCTACCCCTGCATGGAGCAAGCTAGGAACATGGTGGCTGCGGTCACAGCTGGGCAACTCCCGTGTGCTAGGATTTCCAATCCTCCATTCAAACAAGCTTCACAGCCTGATGTCTTTCTTATCTGGAGCATTCCTGACATGAAATGTGGGCCACCCAGCCCTCCTGGACAGCCAAAGAAACACAATAACCCGAGAAAGCTCTGCTCCAGACTCAAGACCTGGCCTTACCCTCCTTCCTCTCCATGTGGATGGCCATGGGTAGAACCCTGAGCTGTGAAGACAGCTGTGCTGGACTTCTAATGCAAGTGGACAGCTGTGGGTAGAACTATAAAATGCCTAAGTGGCTGCAGGCCAGTCAATTTCTGGTGTCCAAGAGCTGAGGCCTGCCTGCTCAGAGATGGCCCACAGGGCTATACTACAGGTGTCCTCACTTGAGTTTCAGGAAAGCACCTGGTTCCAAAGGCCTAAGTAGCACCACCTGTTCTGCCAGAGAATGGCTCTCATTAAGAGAGCCTGGGCCACCATGATGGGAAAGCACTGATTAGACGTGGTTGAATGCCCAGGCAGGGAAATAGCCACAGCGGCTGACCTGTACATAGGACTGATGACGACACCGCGCTGCAACTGCCCGGACACTATGGCAGACCTCTCCTTGCTTTTCTCCCTGTTTTCTGTGATAATGACATTGGGATACCTTTATGCCTTTTGGGACACACTATGACATCAGTCTATGATACACCTGGGAAGAACACGCAGTCCATTTTTCTATATCTCCAAGCAGAGATGGAGGGAATACTCACACTGGACTTTTAAAAAGAAAGAGGAAGGGACTGTAAATCACACGTCAAATTCAAGCAGGAAAAACCTGAAGACATTTGCACAGACACAAGTACCACGACACAGGCTCAGACTGCAGCTCGAAGCACCTTCCTGGCTATGACTTTCAGCAGCTGGCGCTCAGGCTTAGTTTTCAGTAATGGAGCCAGCTACATATTGGGTCATGCAGAGCCACATAGAAAGCTTGTGCGCAAGTCTTTCTACATCACACTTAGAAAATACAGGACCGAAAAGCCCAACCGCCTTCCACAGACAGGGAAGTGCGGGCGCCGCATATGCGGTCTGAGTACATGTACATGCGCATTATCTGAACACGTCTAACATGTTCGCATGCATATGGGTCATACACACAAGTAGTGTGACTCTTGCGTGTGTGGTGTGCAGGACTGTCCACTTGATAGTCGCCCTCGCAGGTTTCCTGCTTTTCTCGTCTACCGCACTATAGCAGCAGTCCAGGGGCCGTACACACTCACACACAACACGCACACACACACGTACACCTGGCTAGTTGAGTGTGACAGAAGTCTGTGGGACTCCATCTGGGTTTTCCCGTGTGCTCACAGCTGTGATAACCCACCAAAACTGCCTGACAGTTGCCTACCGAGCACCACCCTCTCTCCTTACCCCCTTCCTGGGAGGGCCATGGGGAGGACACAGCTGATCGTGAAGCCTTTGAGGCATCACACCTGGGCCTCCGATTGTCCCTCTGTGTGGCTACAGACAGAATGGGGATGAGTACAAGCATGCACCTGGAGAATTGGGATTTGCATTTGGGCTGACCAAGATGGGAGAAAATGTAATGAGACAGAACTTGTTTGACATCTGAGCACGAATTTCCCTTTACTATGTATGAATTTTTAAAAATCCAAAATATTTGTAATTAAGCTCTCTCATTACCAAATTAAATAGATATGCCTCTCATTTCACACAATGGGCATGTTCCTGAGAAACTACATGAGAAGAGAATTTTTAAAAAATCAAATTATATTTTTCAAAGTACTTGGAGAGCTTTCTATTTAAAAGAATCCCACAAGGAATCCTCCCTCAGAATGAAGAATCCTATTGTAATGCAAATGATCACCTCCTAATTTATCTGTTTTCTAAATTCAAATAAACTCCAGTTTATTCAGAGTGGTCAAAGAGCAGGGTCTTGTGGTTAATTGAATATTCATGTTAATTCGGAATCTGCACATACACTATGTGTTGATTACCAGTTTTCACAGAATAAGAATAGAATAAAATACAATAAAACACACTTAACAACAAAATGAGCCTAATTACTTTTTTTCTTGATAAACTGAAGGCAGCGAGGACCTAAAAACCCACAGACTTGAGTTTAGAGAGACAGAATAGGTTTAATCATATGAATCCTGGGACCCCATGAGACCCAGTAGTTTCATTTTAACATAGGTCTTTTGACCCCCCCCCATGCATTTATCTTGTTTTAAAGAAAATAAACGCTACAGTTCAGAGCACTTTTTCATGTCCTAGAAATCGGCAGCTTCCAACTGTTCACATTTATTTAATGGGGAGCCGGCCACATCCACACAGGTAGACCTCTTCTGCAGAAAGCCAGTCAAATTCTGAAAAATAAAGCAAGATTTAGCTGTTCTTCTCCACTTGCTATCTAATGAGGTGTGGGAAAGGCCAACAATTCATGAACATGCCATACTTAGAGACAGCGCCTGCCCTACGTTGAGACGGTGATCTTGATTTCGTGTAATGATGAAGGAAATGATTCGTTTCAAAAGCAGTGCGCAGCATCCATTCTCCCGCAAAGTCTTATCTGTTTACCTCTTTCCAAATCCCCTTCCGTCCTTGCCATGGGCTGGCATGCATTAACATACTCCAGCCCAAGTTCTCTGATGCTTTCAAACCCACTCACTTCCCTGAGGTTTGTTAGGGCCGCTTTTCTACGGAGTCCAGCAACCATCCATTCCTATTTAAGCAAATAAGGTTAGCTGCCTTTTGCCATTCACAATTCAACAGTCCTCCTAAATTAATTTCTCCAAAAGTAATTCAAATAAAGGCTTGGTTGCCACTACTCTTTTCTGAGCCACGAGATTGAATAAGGCGTCTGAATAAAAATGTGTATTACAGCCTTCTTTAATATTTAAGCATGACATTCATTGATTTGTTTCTTGTTTTCTGCAAACCTTGACAACATGATAAAATAAATCATAAGAACAAAATATAGTGGTAACATCTTTTATGGACTTTACATAGTCATCAATCTCAAGCTGTGAGTGAATTATCAGTACAGCAAAAAGATCTATGCTTTAAGAGCTCCAGTAGCACACTAGCTGGGGGTTTTTCAGAAGCCAACTCAAAGCGAGTGACTGATAAGCATCATTATTGTTTTCTGAGAGTCTAGTTTATGGTGTGCGTGGAAGTGTTGCATATATGTTTCAGAAGCAAAGGTTTGATCAATTCTAAGTAGACATCTACTAACATATAAAAAATATAACAAGGCTTCCTGCTGAGCAGCATCATAGTACCTGCCACCCCTGTCAGCATGACAAGCCTTGCGTTGTTTCTGATTATATTTAATATGGAATTAACCTTTCTTAATGTGCTGTACTCTGCATGAAACATGGATCAAGCTAGAGACATTTGGGCACACTCCCTATTTGTGTTGTGAATTTTTAGCAGCATCGCTGTGCAGACACAGAAGAAAAGAGAAAAGTCACAAAATTGCAAGTCCTTGGATGTACCGAGGACACAAAACTAGGAACCCTTATACTGTTTCAAAGCCGCTGCCACGTGAGACTGGGCTAGGCAGGTAGTTTAGGGTAATGAAGAGCATCGAAGCATCATCGTGTTTTCACAACCTTCGATGTGTATAGTTGTGAAGCTAGAGCCCCACCACTCTCTCCTCGGATGACCCAGCTGCTTGTGAAATCATCATGATGCCTCTAAATCCTGGGAGGCATTTGAATCAGTGAGATTTCTATGCCACCTTTTTTAAAATGTTATGCTCAAGAAAACTAAGTGATAGGGATGGGGATATAAGCCAGTGGCACAGTGTGGTACAGGAAAGAAAGAGAAAGAGAGAAAGAGAAAGAGAGAAAGAAAGAAAAGAAGGAAGGAAAAGAAGGAGGAAAGGAAGTCGAAAAGGGAAGGAACCTGCAAGACAGCTCAGAGGACTAAGTGCCTGCTTAGGCAAGCGTGAGGACTGGAGTTCGAACTCCAACACCATATGCCACACCTGTAATCCCAGCACTGAGGAGGCTGAAAACAGGAGGATCACTATGAGTCCGAGCTGCATTGTGTACAGCTGCACTGTACCAAAAATAATAATAATAAAAAAAATGAAAAGAAGGAACATATTTCCTCTGAGAGAAAAAAAAGTCAGAATTTCTTTTAATGTGTGAATCTTGGCCTTCTGTGGAGCTTAGGGCTTTGAGGACAGTCACCAATTAGCATCATGGAGACAGCATACAACCCAATGGTAACAAGCTGCGTAAGAGGATCATTGAGCAAGATTGCCCAGATCACTCACAGCATTTGTTCTCAGCACTCCAGAGCCCTTACTAGGATAGAAGAAGGATTTCAAACCCTGCAATGTTATGCCAGAATGCACAGCTGCTTTACTGGATTCACTAGAGCCTTCCTTCTGGAAAACGGGCTCATGAAAGCTGTAGACGTGGGAGGCCTCAGTGTCCCGATCGCAGGAGTAAATACGAAGATGCTCTCTGACAAGCTGAATAGACGTGGTTTCCCACAATATCCTAGAGTGCCTTACACTCCATAAATACCACTTCTCTCTCCTCACAACTTGAGCCCCATGAAATACGACACAGCGGCCCACCGTCACACGGGCAGGACGCCACTCCTCACTCTCATAATTAATTCCCGTTGATCGCACCGTTCTAAAAGGCGTCCTCTCCGGTCGTGTCGCCTCACCACCGCCTATTTTTAATAAAATTATACTCACTCTCGCTGCAGTCAAGTAACTTGTAACTCACTGTGCGTTTTTTTTTTTTTTTTTTCCTTTCTTTTCTTTCGTTATTCTAACCAATTAAAGTCACTATGATTTTCTTTACCCGGCCTAAGAGAAATACCATCAGTATTATTGCTTGTCTGACATTTTGCTTTTCCATTTGTTAAATTTTATTAGCAATATTGGAGGTATGAATTACTGTATCTCCAAGGCTGTAGTGCTCTTTGGAGGAGTTCGTACACTGGCAGCGGCACTATATACATCCGCTGTAAACCTTTCAGAAGCTGCCTCTGAACAGGGGATGCCGGGGCACCAACCCATAAGGAAGTGGGAGAGAAACTGTGGCACGCATCTGGCCGTACCAAAGATATGCGAAGGTGGAGTTGGTCCAGGGGCTCCCACTGAGAGCGGCTGCTTCCTGGGCTTCTCTCTTCAAGGCCGTGAAAGAATGCCGCCTTGGACCGTTCGCTCTTAACCTTGTTGCTGAAAGCTCTTAACTGGTGTGGAGAGGGGTTTACTTCATTAATCAATCAAGCTAACGTGAGTCCATTTACCTACAAAAACATTTTATAAAATTTATTTGATTCTGTCTGGTTTCTGAGTCAGAAAACCAGAAAATAGCCAGAGGGTTGTGCACATAAGCATTTGCTCAGCATCCACACTACCACCGAAGTTCAACCAAGCATACCATGTAGTCCCTGGAATGGGAGAAGCCCCAGTCACCAGGTCCCCTGGCTGCCTCCACAGACTTGTAGGGCAGTCATATGCTTCCTGAAACAACAAATTAGCCTTCCTGAGGTGTAGGTAATTTGTTGAGCTTGGCTGGGGTATCATTTCATATTAGGTCCTTATGACTTATGACTAATCTATAATGCTGGCCCCAAGAGGAAGGCCAGGCTATGCTATAATGTTCATGACATGACCTTGTGCCTAGAAGAGTGCCCAGTACCCAGTGGGTGCTCAATAAATGCCCACTAAAGAGTAAACGCCATCAGTCATATGGTGTAGGAGTAACAGTGAATGCTGAGCTCAGCATTCTGGATATACTCACTGGCTACACAACGCTGTGCCTGTCTCTTCGCCTGCAAAGCAGAGACAGCTTAGTGTCTACCTAAAAGGATTAAAATACTCTAATGTAAAATACCGTACGTACATGCACATACCTGTATTCACATGTTTATATCCACACGTCTGTATGCCATGCAGACATCTATTCACACATCTGTGTGAGTGTAAGGGTAACTAGACAGGGATGGGGAGAGAAGAACAGTGACAGCGTGGTGTCCAGCTCACAGCCTGCTCTCAGAAAAAATTACTGTTAGAATTTCATTCTGGGGAGTATGCACCGCATCTCGCTATCATAGCTTGCTGAACTCTCTCCAGCCTTGGAGAGACCCTAAGAGCCTAGCTAATTTTAAAATCACGAAGGAAACCCAGTGTTGGGGACAAACCACTGTGTGCTCAGTAATTCTTAGTGTCTCGCAGTGCTCTGCCACCTACTAATGGAAAGTTCCGCTCTACAGTGTGTCTGGAAGGCCCTCATTTCACAGAGGAAAGAATCCACGCAAGCCCCTATTTCTGTGTATAAATGATACACCAGAATTGTTTTTCTCTCTGAATACTAATGTATAATTCATGCACAAAAAGGACCATGTGGCCGTCCCTTCTTATTTAGTGACCTGCGAATAATCTATAATATTGCATCAACATTGTCTTAATAAAGGAGGATGTTTGCGTGGCTTGTACTATTTCCACTTGGAGCATCCGGCTTTAGATATTAGGTGGAAGAGTGGTCCAGCCTCATCCGAGCCTTGTCAGTCATTTAATTAAGCAAAGCAAGCCTGCTATTCATTTTATTTCTGTATATGTTAATGTTAAAAACTAATAGAAAACAGCAAGTAAATTGTCCCCTGCATATATTGGACAGAGCAACAATTACTCTGACAGCGAAGATATAATAAAAGAGGAAATTTTAATAGTATCCTTATTCCATTTATTCTCTTGGGCTTCTGTTTCAAGGTACTGTAGAAATTAACAATTATTTCTTCTCATTGTTTTTGATGATCTTTTTCTATTATGTTCCTATCCAACTTAAAACAAAAAATAATTTAAGCTTAGATTTTTTTTATTCAATTTTATGGTGCCCTGAGATTTACATTCTAGGCATGAGGAAGAACTGAGGAAAATCAGAAAATAACTCAGAGCCTTCATTTCTAGCATCTTGACAGCTAGCTAAGGCCATGCCAGTCATTAGGACAACTGAGATTATCTTGATTTCGACTCAGAAATTCACATAATAAAAATAATTATCTTATACATCACTGTATTGACAAATATGTCTTCTTGTACTTTATGAATGTCTGTCATATGATACATATAAATAGTTTCTATAGCTCCACTATATGAAGCAATTATATGGCAAACTGTCCAAGGAATTCTCCAGAATGTTTGGGGAAATCTAACAAACTGAAATATTCACCAATTTATTGACATGCTACTACGTTGAGAAGAAAATGGGCCGTCAATAAACAGCTTTCTTTGAGGAAAAATAGGATCTTACTATAAATGCAGGGACTGTGAGGCCTTTGGCAGGAATGAAGTACTGATAGCCCATGTTATCTTGTAATGGGTAGAATGTATTCTCAATGTTTGTAAGGAGAACACTGTTATGATGAATGAAAATGTGTGATTGAGGCAAAAACACTTTAAAATGGGATGATTTCCTAGTGGAAACCTTATGGAGTCATTTCTGGGCTGTGATGGAGACCAACAAGTCACCATCAGATTCCATCGCACCTTCGTGCTCTTTGTGGACAGCTGCCAGTCACTGTTCCCAAGAGGCAGAGACCCAGGGACGTTGGAGTCTTTTCCCACCTCTGGTCCTTCTGCGACTAAATCCTCAGAGCCCTATGCTTGTCCATATTAAGCAGAATATAATCAACCTGGGGATGCACAGATTGATCTTCTAAGTGTGGAAATCTCTTTTCTAAATGTACTGCTATCCATTTCTACCTAAGAAGGCATCACAATTCCACCACTTAGGACAGTATGCCATTCTTATCTCCTGTCAGTGAGCCTGGTGGGGCACAGCTGGGCCCAACATCTCACAGGACGTGAACTAGGGTGAGTGGCAGGCTGGGTTCTCTGGAGGTTGCGGTTCACTTCTAGGCCCATCTGCTGTTAACAGAGCTCAGTTTCTTGTGGCTGAGGGAGTGCAGTCCCCACATCCTGCTCTCAGCCCATGCAGTCCATTCCCAACCCCTAGAGACCCCCAATTTCCAGCCATTTGCCATGCTGGAGAGACTGCTGGAAACCTGGCCCTGTACTTCCTCCAAGCCAGCAGGAATGGCCCCATTCTCCTTAAGGAATTTACTCTGATTTGCTCAGGCCTACCTGGGAAAAGCAAGCTGACCAGGAGCCCTTTCCGTGTTCAGAATCCCTTCACTTTTATCGCCTTTACCAAACTAATCATGTAGAGTGATACTGCCTGCCCACGAGGGCAGCAAGGGACACCTCCTGTGGTCCAGGAGGTGACCATCACACTGGTTTTTACACTGCTCTGCTTGAAGCATCTCTCTGTTCAAAAGTGAGGGTACCAGATCACTGTACCCATTGTGGCTGATGACAAAATGCCTTCTGTCTTTAGGTTTGCTTTCCTTTTCTCAGATAACTTCAGAGTTTTGTTTTGGTTTGGATTTTAGAAAATAAATGGGTATAATTTTTCACCTCCACAAAGAAATTTGAGACACAGTATGTGTGGGCAACACTACCTACAAAACTACAATCAGAGAAATTCTATTCTGGTGGCTTCTTCTGAACCTTCCAGAACTTTCCAAAGCGGTATAATGGGGCTGGGGAGAAAGTTCAGCAGTCTAAGTGCTTGCCTGGCAACTGCAAGGACCTGGGTTTGATCCCTAGTTCTGTATGCTGTGCCTGCCCCAGAACCCTGGGTATACCATGCCCGCCACCAAAACCGGACATGGTGCTACCTACCTGTAATCCCAGCATTAGGGTGTCTGAGACTTCGAGCTTCATGGAAAGACCCTGTACCAAATAAATAAATAAATTTATTTTTAAAGATCAAAGTGGCATAGTGGTGAGGATTGGGAGAATATTATGGAGAACAGGGCTGGGAGTGGGGTTGGCGGAGAGTCAGCATTAGTCGGCATTTACAGTTTTGCCTCTGAGGAAACAGCTGCAGGATGGAAGAACATGTCCCTGCACCATGCCTAACGCTGCTGGTGAATAAGGATTGCTTGCACCCTGGGAGGCTGGGGCTGGCACCAGGAGGCCACAGAGTCGCCTGCAGCTTAGCTGTGATCCTGGGAGCCTCTCCCTGGCTGCTGCAGCTTTGGAGCCTGTGGTCTGGCCAAGGGGAGCTTTTTACGGGCAATCCATGTTTGCATTTGCTGTGAAGCATGAGGCCCCTTTTAATATATTTTAATATTCTGGTTATCATGCAAAAACTCATCCATGAGAAAGTTTAAGCAGTGTAAAAATGAGGCAGGCTGCTGAGAGGTGTTGAGCTACCTAGCACCCCGTGTCAATACAGAAAGCTTCACGTTGTGTTTCTGATTTAGTTAATAATACCAAATTAGCCTTCCTTAATGTAACATATTGTGCCTGCAATGCTATTTGTTTGAACTCTAAACACCCCTTCCCACTTTCCAGTTATAATAAAAGGACTCACATGGTGACCAAAATTTCTAGTCATTTTCATGCATTTGCAAAACAGTAGGAAAACAGAGCAATTTTTCTCTAAAACTGGTTAGAGAAGGGGCATGCTGAAATGGGCTTGATTACCCAGGAGAAGAGGGCTTGCTCCAGACACCTGGGTTTGAAGGGCTCAGTGATTACTTAGCGTGGAACCAAGCCCACTCCCTCCCAGAGGACTTGTCCCCTTCCTCCTGCCTCCACTCTGAGTCTGGTAATGAAGCCCGTGACGGTCTTCCACAGCAGGCCCTCACTTCGTCCTCTGTAGCAGGATGACAGGGAGCTCAGTTCAGGGGTAGGCAGAAACAGGCCAGAGGCTCGGTGGAAGGACGTCCGTGGTCCTACCCAGGTCGAGGAAAGCAGTGCTGCCGCTGCGACAAACAAGCAGTAGGATTTGTCCTCATGCCTTTGTCCTGTAGGTCTTTCTAATTCTAGGCTTTCTCATTGCCACTTGCTACCTCAAGTACAAATGCATTTACATATAAATCGTGCTGCCTGCTTATTCGAAGGCAGCAAGTATCATGGGATAGAGTATGTTCAGGTTGGGAAGGAAGGAGGTTGAGGGTGGACTTTCTCGAACAGTTTGTCTTTATCTTCTGTTCTCACCAATTCTCAGGAAACATTTGTTAAGCACATACACCAGATCTGAAGACCTTTACTGAATCCCTGATCGTGCAGCATAGGATGGAGGTTCTTGGGCTCAGAGACCCTGTGCGTGTGAGCCCTGAGGGGGCAGGCAGTCACCGAAGAGTCACAGGCCCTCACAATAATCCAAGACAAGAAAGCAGTCACTTGCAGGCCCCAAGAGAACCTGGAGCTCCACTGAGTTTAGTTCTGAGCTAGAGCACTAAACACAATGAGGAAACCAAGCCACAGTGCTGACAAAGATGTTAGCAGACAAATACGAAGGTGAAAGCCTTCTCGGGGCGGCCAAAAGGCGAAAGTTTCTGCCTTGATATCTCAATAGGAAGAAAAGTGTGAGAACAGTTTTTGAAATGCCTTGCCTGAAAATCTACCTCAGAGTAACAGTCCAGTGAAAGCCAAATCTGCCCAGTGCAATATCTTTCTTCTAGAAAAACCTAGGGAAGCTAAAGGTATAGCTAGACATATTAGCTAGAGAATATGACAAATCTGTTAAAAAGTAAATATTGTATTTCAAAAAGCACACCTTTCAAAATAAGATAACTTTGAAAAACGGGCTAATGAAGAGAACTTCCACTTTATGATATTATCCTTACGATCCCAGAGATTCCAGGTAACCACAGCCAAACAAAGGACTCAGAATAATTATATAAACTATGAGAAAATTAAGAAAATTTGAGATTTCAAATGTATGCAGGAGGACTAAATCATTCCATACATAGTGCTAAATTATTATTTTAAAGATGAAGTTAGATCCTCATATCTTACAACAAATAAAGTCTAAATGGAGTACAGTAGTAAATTTAAAAATTTAACTTTGTATAATGACAAGAATATATGTATATATATATTCATGATTACAAAAAATACTGTACATAAATATATATAGTGTAAGAAAGACTTTTCCAAGCAAAAGACCTAAATGTAAAAAGAAACATTTACTGGATTTCTCTGAATAAAGTAGAAATACTTTGCATAGAGAAATAAATGATAAAAATTATAAAATAAAATGGAAATAATAAAAATCAAAATGGAAACAAATTAAGAGCAAATGTTTGCAAAATATATGGGTAGACCTGTGATTATTTATTATCCTTATGATAGAAAGGGAACTCAGAAATCAATAAAAAAGTGAAATACTGCCTAAATGGAGAAATGGGAAAATCAGATGTTTAACAAAAAAGAATTATAAATCACTAATGGCTTGTGAAAGATCGTGTGGATGCACCCAGGTTCACAGGTATTCACGCGTCTAGAGTTCTTGCTGTGTCCCCCTTGTAAATCTGTTTGAGGTTCTTGTATTCAGTTTGCTTTTCTTATCTTTTTAAATGATATCAGTGTTGTCATCCACCTCATAGAAGAAAAGGAACATTTTCATCTGTTGCTGGACAAAACTATGTTGGTAAAATTTGCTGAAGGAAAATTTAGAAATGTACATACAACTTGTTTAAAATATGCATAGTCTTCAATCTGTGACCACATTTTCTAAATTTTTTTCTCTGAAACAAGATCATTTTCAAAAGCCATGTGTTTGGTACAATTTTTTTGTAATATAAAAGATGCAAGAGTGCTTTACATGGATGTCAACAGGTGCCTAAACACCAAAGAAGTGATTACAATATCTGCCTCTCAGAAACACCTGGAAGACCCAATAGATGAACTACACAGAGGCTTGAGTATGCCACTTTTTATTCTAGTACTATTGTGATTGTTGTGAAGTGATTGTTTACCCATACCATCAAATACTAAGCACTATTAAGAAAAAATATTGGAGAAAAACATGTATTCACCTGGGGAAATTTGAAACGTAGTAAATGTGGAAAAAGCCAGCTACAAAACAATAATTGTAGGGAAATCCTAGTTTTGAAAAGAAAAATATATATGAATATGTATCATAAACATTCTGAAAAGAAATACACAAAATGGTAATAGCATTTATCTATGGGTCCTAGGGAAATACAGTAATTCTTTTATTTACAATTTTCTTATTTCCTACCATGATTATATGTTTGTAAGGTAATAAAATATTTTAACTATGAAGACTATTGTAGATCCGTAGCCTGATACTCATGTCAAAATTAAAAATAGGCAGATATTCGAATGGGTACATGCCCTGCTTTCAGCCTCGTAAAGTGTACAGGGATGGCAGAGGTTGGTGTGAGCACAGCACAATGAGTGATCAGTTGTGTCACGTCAGGAGTCCTTAGACAGGAAACAGAGAGGCTTTTCCATACATCTCTCTCCTCACAAGGTCCTGCGCTCCCTGCCCTTCTGCTCTTCCATACTCACCATGGGACAAGGTCCTGAGGACTCTAGAGTACAAATTTCCCTTCCTGGCCCCACAATGGCGCACCACCAGGGCCCAAGCTCACTGCTTTTGTGTCCTGCTGAGCAACAGGCCGACTTCACTTAAGATAGGTTCCCTCAGGGGCAAATGCTTGGCCCAGGCCACCGTTCATATGAGGAAGAGTGGGAGGGGGCGGGCAAAGCTTGAGGCTGTGATCCTCACAATGAGAGACATGGTCTGAGGTGAATGGGAAAGGATGTTCTGTATGCCGAAAGCCAGCTCTCCCCTCTCCAGCCTCAGACACAGATGCCTGGGAACCAACACGGCTCAGCCGTAGCCTGCCCTTGCAGTGGGACATGGTCACACTCGGCAAAGGTGTGCTGCTTCTTCATTCAACTATTTCATGATCGTGATTCAGAAATTTTGTAAGTTTGTAGTACTTGGATGTACACAGCATGTGCTTCTTGTGGGCCCAATGGCACCAAAGGTGGGCCTTGGCAGAAGGCCACCAAAGTATACTGTTGTTTGTGATTTTGTCTGATTTTCTTTACTGTTTTGCAAGTAGACTTTTCATGACAATAATTAGAAATAAGGAAATAATGGCCTAAGAGATCAAAGTGTTGTTTGAAGTGAGGGTTGCAAGCACCTGCCCCTCATCTCCCCTACATGCTTCCCCATTAGCTCTTGGTGCGGGCACCTGCCCTTCCGAGCTGTGAGCCCCTGCTGTGTCCCCAGGCCTCCTTGGGGACACAGGCCTCCCTTCTTCATTTGCTGCCCTGGCCCAGAGGTCCTAACCCTCCTGAGTTCCATAAGCATCGCTCCAGCTCATGTCCCAAGATATGCAACTCCTGACATCTCTTGTCTGCTTCCTCCCAAGGATAGGAGCCTTCCCAACGGGGCTGAGTCTATGCTCTACATAGGTGCTGGGACTCTGAAGCACTGGGCCCGTGGATCCCTCCAATGAGGGGCCTACAGAGCTGAGCAGGACTTAGGCTCTGCCACCATTTAATATGTGGGACCCCCTCTAGCACACTTTCTACCCTCTACTTTGTGTTTGTGTGTGTGCATAGCTATGTGACTATGAATCATACATGTATACTGGTATTTATTTTGTATGTGTCTCTGTCTGTATCTCTATGTGTGTCTGAGTGTATTTCTACATGTGTATGTATGTGTTGATGTCTCTCTGTGTTAGTGTCTGTGCTTGTATATATCATGGTATGTGTTAGTGTATATGTTTGTGGGTCTATCTGCATCTCTGTGTGTGTTGGTGTGGGTGTCATGTGTGTTGCTTTTCATGTCTGTGTGTCCCGGCATGTGTGTGTCTGTGTTGTTTTTCATCCATGTGTCTTGCTGTGTATATAACTGTGAATTGGTGTCTGTGGCTGTGTAGTTGTTGTGTATTTATCTATTTTGTTTTATGGCCATGTGTGTTGGTGTGTACAGGTCAGTATGTGTGTCTCTGGACTTATGTGTGTGTGTCAGTGTGTGTTTGTGTAAGTCTGAATTGCTGTATGTGTCTATGTGTATATCTATGTGCAAACACAGGAGGAAACAAGGCAGTGTCCCTCACATATTTTTGACAGTGTGTCTGGCACTCTCAGGCTGGCAAATGCTATTCCTTTGGAGGACAGACTGCAGTGCCACTTGCTGGGACAATAAGCACTGTGGCTTCTCTACCTCTGTGCTCCCAGTCTAGTAGTGACAGTGGCTGTGAAAATGTATGGATATGCAGGGGCCAGGAAGCCCCAGCGATATAGAGCAGCAAACAGGGCATAAATGGTACTGCTCAGTATGCACTTAATAGATCTGATTTGGGGCTCATGACAAAAGGAGACAAGGTTAATCTGGGGGTGCTGCAAGCTTAGGCTTCACGTGCTGACCTCCCTTCCCCACCACATAGGTCTGCCAAGCTTTGCTCAGGTGGCTACCTGGACACAATTCAGGGATCTGTAAGCTTGGTGGGAAAGAGATAACTGAACTGTGGCATGGCCCTTAATTCTGGGGGCAGGCAGCAAGCCCTGTGACAGCAGTAGAATTGAAATCAAGAAATTCTTTGAGATATCTGCAACCAGCACAGTGTGCTGGTGGTTGGCAGCCCCCTCTGAGATGAGTGTTTTTGAGCTTGTCACAGTCAGGTCTTGGCATATTACGGAGATACATGGCACGCACAGTATGCACAGCTTAGGCTGTGTACAGTGTCCATTTTTTCAATATCTGATGACTTGCATTTCAATATTTAATTTCATTGTATAGATTAGAAAGCAAAATCATTTCAGAGCTGGAAAGTAGTTCAATGGTAGAGATCTTGCCTAGGGTACATGAAGAATCTCCATTCTTACCATTGAAAAAATTAAATAAATTAGGTAAGTTTTTGTCTTGTAAGCGTAAGGACCTGAGTTCAATCCCCAGTTCTGCCAAAAAAAGAGATAAATTTATTAAATTAAATAAGGCTCATTCTGAGAAGGAGAACCAGCAGCCAAGCCACATAACAAATGGATGTGTGCCCAAGGTGTCAGGCCCTACTCTGGTGCTGTGAGCTCAAGCCCCATGAACGGATGACTCCAGGTTGCAAGCTGGGCCACATGGACACGTTCCAAAGGAACCTCGCTCTGTGCTTCCCAGCTTCCTAAATTTAAGTGGCAACTTAAACCTAGTTCCAGCACAAGGTGCCAGAAGCTCAGAATGAATGAAGCCATGGAAGGAAGCCAATCACAACTCAGTCTTGGATCAGGAGAAAGAATAGACAAAGCCGAGAGATAAGCAAAACGCTCTGCTACGTTGGTGACTTTGGCTGGATAAGGGCACACAGACTTTCAGGTGCTCGGGGTCACACAGAAGCAAAGATCTAGGCCTGTTTGTTTGGGAGCCAGGGAACAAGGAGAAAGTGCCAGGACCATAATTTCGGCTGGCTCCATGGAACAATGACCCAAAACTGGTTTGTTTTGACAATTAAAACTTAAGGCAGACAATTGAGCTGCTGCTGCATACAGGAAAATCTGCACTGGCCCTCTCAGTATAGCTCTAAATGAAAGGCACCAGCAGCCCAGGGTCGCCCACTCCCTCTATCATGGGCAGAAAGGAATATGTGGGTACCTAAGAAGCAGCCTGAGCCATAAATTGGCCATTGGGTCACTTGTGAATTTCAGAGCACATTTGACTGAAATACCTGTCAAATGCTCGTCTAATTCTTCAAAGGCAAAAATCCTTGGAATTCTTTCCCCATCTGAGGTAGAAGGTATCATGCCCATGTGGCCAGCCCCTGCTTGAGGAGTCATGTAACCCTTAAGCTAGCATTTTAAGCATATCAACAGGGGCTGCAAGTGTAGGTCAACAGTAGACTGCATGTCGAGCATGTGCAAGCCCCTGTGTTCCATCACCACCACAAAAAGGAGGAGTCAAAGAAGGAAAAGATGGAAAGAAAAGAGAGAGGGAGTAGGGAGGAAGCAAGGTAAGAAAAAAGGAAAGAAGGAAGGAGATCTCAATGGGTATTATAACATGTGGGGGAAAATCCTCAGAAAAACAAGTAGATAGGACTCATTTTTAAATACCAAATGCAACACCAATCTAGTAGTAGCTCTTAGGACTGCAGATATTCCAAGAGGAAATGTAAACAGATTTTAGGAAAACTCTTATAAAGAAATGAGAATTTCTAGCATTTCTGCCTAGGACAGGGCAGCTTATGTCAGAGTGATACTACTACTGAGAACAACAACAAAAGCTGAATTGAAAAAGAAAAAAAAAAAAAAAAAACACTTTCTGAAGACATTGGAAACCAACCAAGACAGCCAGGACTTGAGATACAAGATCCCAGAGGAAGGGACAAGCACAGTGGTGAACTCTCATTCACGGATGCCTTTTTCCCTCTGGAGTATTTGCAATTTACAGCGTCGGAAGCAGAGTCAACAGGGAAAGTGGTAGCCTAGAAAAGTCTGGATGGATGAGAAGACAAAACTTGAAAGTGTGGCGCAGCTGGAAAACAGGAGGCCAAGATTCAAGTACTAAGGGGACCCCAGAGAAGGAAGGCTCATACTGTGCTCCCCGTTGCCCCTGGGACCTTCTTCACAGCAAAGCTTCCAGACGTGGGGAAAGGGGAAGAGAAGCCCAGAGGAAAGCAGCTGCTAAGAGGCTTAAGAGCTAAGCAGGGATTTTGGCAGTCTCCCTGCCCAGGGAAACAAAAGTGGGAGTTCAGAACCCACTGGGGAGGAGGGGCCCAGTACACACCACAACTCCAGTCGGAGGTTCCTAGAGGACCCCAGCCTAAGAGGAAGGACAGCCAGAAGAGGCCAGATCCTTCCAATGCCAGAAACAAAGCCATGGTATGTCAAGAACACATGCGACTTTCTGTAGAAAAACATGCTAACAACATCCAGAGGCCTGACCATTGCTTCTTTATGTGCAAGATTCTGTATTCAGTGTAAAAGTATCAAGTGAGACAGATAATCGGACTAAACATCAAAAATCAATGGAAAAAACTTAAAAAGGTTTTTAGGGAAAACCTTTCAGGGAAGGAGCAGTGAGATAGCTCAACGGACTGAGCACTTGCTTAGGTAAGTGCAGGGGCCAGGGTTGGATCCTTGGTATAACATGCCACACCAGCCCTGCCCCTGGACGCACTGAGCTGGCAATGACGTCCAGTTGTGGTGGTAAACGCCTGCAATCCCATCACTAGGGAGGCAGAAAACAGGAGGATCTCAAGGAGTCCAAGCTTCATAGTGAGACCCTGCGTGCGTGTGTGCTCGCGCGCGCGCACACACACACACACACACACACACACCCCAAAACTGATAATAGGAAACGACATATAGGTGATTCAGACATTGGAGTAATTGGACATGAGCTTTAAAATAAGCACAATGGACATGTTTAAAAACATCAATGGAGAGAGAATTGCTCCAAGGAATAAATATTTATTCCAAGTGGAATAAATATGGACAAGAATGAAGTGAAAAGTAATATACAAACCTTAAAAATCCAATGAACTGTTTTAGTTAAAAATTAGATACAGGAGAAAAGAGGATAAGTGAACTGACAGATAGGCCATAGGAAATATCTAAAGTTGACACAGGAAAATTGGAAAACCTTAATAATAATTTGCAAGACATCTGATGCCGAGAGAAGAAGCCAGGCTATGGGGCAAATGGAATGACTATGATAAAAGTATCATCTGAAAAGCTGTGAGCTGAGAATGCTTCAGTGCTGCTGGAAGGGTGCTGACACGGCCTACAAGCCCACAAAAAGAACACATGTGAAAAGCGCTTCATATACAACTGTTGATAATCAAGGAAACAAGTCTTAGAAGCAGAAGCAGCCAGCGATGCACAAGGAAAAACAGGAAGACAAACAGCTACTTTTTTGCAAATGAAAGAAGACAAAAGAGGATGGAAAAAAATTCAAAATGCTGGAGAAAAACAATTGTGACTTTTGGCATTTAGGCTCATTGAAACATTCTCTGCAAATGGAGAATGCATAAAGCTTGGAAAAGGAGAGAGTTTACTTCGGTAGACACATAGACAGTAAAGCAAATTAGTTATTCAGGCAGAACTTCCTAAGTGGAGCCATGTAAGCAGGAAGAAATAAAGAACAGAAAGGGTGAACGTGGACAGGAATCTGATAAAAGGTGCTTGCCTGAAACTAAAATAATAGCATTTGGAGGGCTTGAAGTACATGTAGAATTAAAATATAAAGCAATAAGACTGGGCATGGTGGTGCACACCTATAATCCCAGTGCTTTGGCAGGCTGAAAACAGGAGAATCACTATGAGTCTCATCTATGTAGTGAGACCTTGTAGACCCTGTAGACCCTGTCCTAAATACAGAAAATAAATAAAATAAAATACAAAGCAACAGCACCTGGAAAGAAAGAAAAGAGTACAAAAATAGTGTTATAAAGCCCTTGTATCATTAGATAGATCATAAAGTAACTAACTACAGGTTGTCTCTAAAGATTCAAAAATGTACAAGTCAATCAGACTACGGTGCACCCTCCAGTAATCTCTAGATGACATTAAAATAATTTTTTTTTTGTATTTAAGTACAGGGTCTACAGAATCTCACTATGTAGATAGGACTCATAGTGATCCTTCCGTTTACAGCCTCCCAAGTGCTGGGATTACAGGCATGTGCCAGCATACCCAGTCTCAGTAGTCATCTCTGCATGCCCTGGGGCCAGCACAGCAGGCTGAGTATCGAACCCTCAACCCCTGCATCTGCCTAAGCAGGTGCTTTAATCCATTGAGCTATTTGGCCAGCCCAGAATTATATGAATTTTTTTTAAAGTTTTTTGTTTTGTTTTGTTTTGATTTGATTTTTGGTGGTGGTGGTGGTGGTGGTGGTGGTGGTGGTGGTGGTGGTGCGTGCATGCGTGCGTGCATGCGTGCGTGCATGCGTGCGTGCGTGTGTGTGTGTGCAGTCTCACTACGCAGCTCAGACTTGTAGTGATCCTCCTGACTTGTACCTCTCTAGTGCTGCAATTACAGGCATGTGCCACCATGCTCGGACTCCATTGCAGGCTCAGCACGCCAGGGGATGGGGCTGGCACAGCATGCGGTGCAAAGGATCAAACCCTGGACCCTGTGCTTACCTAAGCAAGTACTTAGTCCGCTGAGGTACATCACTGGCCCTAAAAAATTTTAAAAGAGTATAACTAATAGCCTGATAGAGGCTGAAAAGTTAAGAATTAGTAATGATTCAATTACTAATATCAGAATAGGAGAAAAGCACTAAACAAATAGATACAAAAGAATGAACTCAACTATGATCCCTTCATACCAAAGGTAATATTAACCAGACAGAATAAATATATGCCAATTACAAGATTCACATTCTTTTCCTCCCTCTTTCTTCTCTCCCTCCATTTCTCCTTCTCTTTCTTTTTTCTTTCTTTCTTTCTTTCTTTCTTTCTTTCTTTCTTTCTTTGTGCTGGAGAGATGAACCCAGGGTATAAGCACTGAGCCACAATCCTAGACTTCCTTTAATTTTAATTTTATTTTTTAAAATTTTGATATGGGGCCTAGCTAAGATGCTAACTTCCCAATCTGGGACCTAATTTGTAATCCTCCTGCCTCAGCCACCCACATTTCTGGCATTAAGGGTATGCACTACCAAGCCCAGATCTAATGTCTTTCTGATCAATTTTTAAAGGCATAATTACATGTTATTTATCTGTCTGCTAGATAATGCTTGTTTCAATAATACCAGAATTGAATCATAAAGACTAAAGACAGATTCCCTGCAAACATCTACCCAAAGATGAGCCATAAGCTCATTTAAATGTCAGACAAAGTAGACTTTAAGAGAAGATGGAATATTATAAATAAAAGGGGATATCCCATAATAATAAAAGGGACACAACTCCTAATAAAATGACTTCAAAATATCGAGTTTAGTGACATTAGTACAACATTAATCCACAAATTTAGTTGGAATTTTAACATGCCTCTTTCAGTGGATGACATAAACGACAGAAAAAATAAAATCAACACGTTTATAGAAAGTTGGGAAGCTATAATCAGCATATCTCACTCATTAAATATACACAGAACACCACATTCAAAAACTGCAGGGTATTTCATAAGAGCACATAAAACATTTTTTAAGCCTGTAGTTTAAATCCTACATACCTTGACAAATTCAAGAGAACTGAAATCATTCATGATATATTCTACAACCAGAGTAGAACTGAGCTGAAAAATCAATAACAAAAAAAGAAATTCCAAATTACTTGGAAATTATACAATGAAATTCTGATTAATTCATGGACAAGGATGAAATCATAATGAAAATATTTGGAATGAACAGTAATGAAAATAAGATATATCAAATTTAGAAATCAAATGGCTTCTAGAAAGAAATATATATCATTGAGTTACTGTACTGGAAATGTGAAAAGGCAAAAGAAATTATGATCTAATCCAAAGTAGTTAAATGTTTAGGTCCCAAGATCTCTTATTAGTCTTAAAAATTGTTGAAGATTCTGAAAACTTTTTGCTTATATGGACAATATTGGTCTTTAATTGTGACATTCTAAATCAAACTTGCAAAATTTTTAAAGGTTCTTATTAACCTATTTAAAATTGCAGTAATAGCCCATTCCATGTTAACATAAACCGCATCATTTTAACTGGAATAATTGTTTTTCTAAACAAACTAGCAAAAAAGTGACATTGTTTTACAGTTTTGAAAAATTCTGTAAAGTGAGATTATCATATTTACAGCTGCATTTAATTTGTTAGATTTTTTGGGGGGGTGGACATACATAAAGGCCTCGCAAAGCTTCACAAAGACATGTACTTTAAGAAAGGAGAAGAATTTGAACATTAATGATCATGCCAGGTAATTGTACATGGTCTTCTTTGACACTACACAATAGTTTATCAGGTATAACTTCTTTTTTTAAAGAAGAAAAATAATAAAGACATTAGAAATGATAAGGAATTTCAATACAGGAGATGCTCAGAGTTCAACAATGGCTATCATATTGCATATTGTTGCCTACAGGTGGTTGCTCAGATTACCGGATATAAGCATGCAAAATTGGTCAAAAAACTTTCTTAAAAATTAAGCACTATCTAAAGGCAAATTGTAGCATGGGAGCTGCAGGGACGCATTCTGCTGTCCTCTCCTCACTGACACCCAATATTGGCCTGTCTTGCACATTCATAGACCTGAACACATGCACGATTTTGTAATATCACTTGGATGACTTGGATGCCAAAGTTCAGTCAAATACTGATGCCTGTCTTTTTTTTTTTTTTTTTTCAGTACCAGGGATCAAACTCAGGACCTTGTGCTTGTCAGGCAAACACTTATTCCACTGACTATCTTCCTGGCCCACTGATGCCTGTCTTTATATAACACTTTGTATTACATTCATTAATATCTTCACCTATCTCATATAACCATCTTGAAGTAATGGGACACTAACAAGCTGATAATTGCTGGGGACAGTTTTACAGTTTCCTTGACACTGTTTCAATCTTAGCACTGAAATTCCAGCAACTTAAGAAATCCTACAGTCTCAGAAAATCAGGGTGGTAGATTGATAGTAGGTCATGAATACAAGCTTTCCTCATGTTTAAAGTTTGCTTCAATTTGAATTCTATCATTGTCAAATCACTAATCTCAGTAGACTTTTTTTTTAATGAGAGGCATTTATTTTTATTTTTTATTTTTAGGGAAGTGTCTACAGAATGTTCGGGGTCTCGTTACTGGATTGGACTCTTAGTGATCTGCCTGCTTATAGCCTCCCGAGGGCTGGGATTACAGGCATGTGCCACCATACTCAGTATCAATTGCCATCTCAGTGTGCCCCAGGGGCAGGCCAGCCCAGCAGGCCAGGAGATCGAACCCTCAGCCCTGCGCCTGTTTGCAGGCACTTTAATCCACTGAGCTATTTGACCAGCCGTGGCATTTTGGAAAAATACTGTCTCCCAAATACTCAAGTGGGAATAAACATAACATGTTTGTCAATCTTTTTCAAGTAAAGATTAACAACCACGGGCTGGGGAAATAGCTCAGTGGCATGAACGCCTGTCCTTGTGCCTGGTGAGCACAAGGTTCTGAGTTTGATCCCTGGTACAAAAACGAAAACAAAAGGATTCCATGAAAAAAATGCCAAGTTTACACGACAGTCACAAAAGTGCTTTTTCTGAGGCAACAACAAGGACTCAATGCATGCAGGTATGCCGCCGGCATACTTCCCATTTTGCCATATGGAATATTAAAATTAATATTTCTTGCCCACTTGAATAATAAGTGGAACGGGCACTTCGTTTGCAAATGAGCGGCCTTAGCAATATAGTTGCTGCTAGTGCAATTCGGGGTCATCGTGCTAGCTCGATCTGTGGTCCCACAACCTAGCCGGCCGCTGCTTTCGCACCATCAGTACAAATGAAGAAAGTCAAGCAAAGATAGCCAGTACTGCAGTGTTGTCATAGTACTTTGTCCTTACGATGCCCTTAAAAATGTCTTAGAGGGCCCCAAGAGTCACAGAAGGAAATTCTACAGCACTGATGGAATAAAGGAAATACCTTTCAATCACTATAGTGCAAGCAGAAGAATTTAGTAAAATTTAACATTTACCCATGAAAATAGCAACACTAAGAAGTAACTCCCTGAATTTGATAAATAACATACACACACACACACACACACACACACACACACCAACAAAGGTCACATATACTGGTGAAATTTTGAGACTTGCTACCTTCAATTGAACAACAACAAAAAAAGACAAATGGGTTTGCTCTCATTATTACCATTACAACATTAAGCTAAACAGCCCAGGCTCTAAATGTTGTAGGCTAGCCTTTTGCTATTTCTTAGTTTAGCTTTCCAGGACTGTGTTTTGTGGGTTGTCAAAAAATATTACTCTAAATTATTTATAACTATTAAATAATTTAAGCTACTTAAAAAATAGCAGATTTTTTTGCTATATTGCATGATTTTGCAGTACCATACAGTAATCATATGTTGTTAAAATTATGTAGGCTTTTGAGTTTAGAAAGTAGTTAAGAACAGTAGAAGTACGTATGTATGTATGTATGTATGTATGTATGTATTCATTTGGTACAGGGTCTCGCTATGCAGCTCGAACTCGTAGTGATCCTCCTGTCTCAGCCTCCCCAGCGCTGCGACTACAGGTGTGCCCCACCATGCCTGGTTTCAGTGGCCTGCACTGCCAGCAAGGCAGGTAGTACCAGGGGTCGAAGCTGGGTCCCTGTACTTGCGAGGCAGGAGCTTAGACTGCTGAGGTACCTCCCCAGCCCCTAGAAGTACTATTTAAAAATGTGGGAAAGGTTTATAAAGCCTCACACTACATATAAATACTAAAATAAGTGTAACATCACTGCTTTGCTGACTTTCACTTATCATGGGGGTGTCTGAAACACAACCTCCAGAGCAAATGAGGGGCCACTGTAATAAGCTAAGATTAAACAAAGATATTCATGCTAGGAAGGACTTACTTTTTTCAGGGAAGAATGGTAATATTTGCAGAAAATTGCACAGGTAAACTAACATCAGACTTAGTAAAGTCATCAACACATTTGGATCCAAGATCAGGGTGCACAAATAACACACTGCACTGGTATACACTACAAACAACTAGAAGAACGGATTTTTACCAGTTACATTAATTAGAGAAGCATTTACTGAAGAATAAAACAACTCAGATATGTCCAGTCTCTGCACAGAGTGTAGTGTAGTGACATGAGAACAGACTATACATAGGGTGCTCAAAATTCATGATGAATGTTTAGACTAAAACATTTTTATTACAGTAAAGTACATGCTGCTGATTATTAAGCCCCCTGAAAATGCTGCCTTTTGCTTTGAGCACCCTTACCAATCATTTCTTGCCACTTGCCACTTTCTGAATGTTTCTGGAAAGCTTGTTTCTTGTCTTCATGAGCTGAGATTTTAAAATAAAATTAATAATAATAATAATAATAATAATAATAACAGTAGGTAAATGGCACTTCCAAGAGCCATCCAATGGAAAGGCGGCTCTTACAGCCTGGTGCATCCTCCTCCAGCCCATTCCCCTGACCTGACACCGTGGAACCTCTGGCTCTTGGGCAGCATCAAAATGACTATAAACAGGAAATATTTTGAACTAATTCAGGACATCGCAACACAACTAATATCCATGACAACACAACTAACAATATTCCTGGAAGAGGATTTCCACAGCTGCTTCAGAAGGTGGAAATAGGGCTAGAGAGATATCCCAGCAGTCTAAACACCTGTCTGGCAAGTGCAAGGACCTGGGTTCAATCCCTGGTACTGCATGCCGTGCCATGCTGGCTGCCAAAACCAGGTGTGGCGACACGCATCTGCAGTCCCAGCTTTGGGGAGGCTGAGACAGGAGGATCACTAGAAGTACAAGCTGTGTAGCAAGATCCTGTACCAAATAAATAAATGAATGAATAAGTAAATAAATAAATTTTAAAAAAATTTTTAAAAAGGAAAAAAAAGAGAAAGTAGCAATTTGAGGAGGGCTAATGGCAAGGGGTCTTTTACTGTAGTTTTCAAAATATTTTTTCTACAATATCTTATAGGAGACCAGAGTGTGTTTAGATATACAATATGTGCTTCAGGCAGCCAACTGCATAGCACAACTGTGCTAGTCTTCTAAGATAGTCAGAAAATCTAAGTCTTAGACTCTTAGGAGTGTTTTGTATATGAAATCAAAAAACTAGTTTTAAAATTTACATGGGAATCTGAATGAAGCTTTTCCAAGTCAGAAGTCAAAGGCAGCATCAGTCAGAATAGACTAATTTTTAGTTCATAACTGTAACACAGGATGTCAGGATAAAACAACAAATCCTGAAACACAAATACATAGTTACATGTTATATGCACATGACTCCTTGTGTATGTACATATGCGTACATACATGTATGTATGTATTTTTAAACACATGGTGTATGTGACCCTGCTATTCAGTGAAGTGAAGAAAGCCTTTTCAGAAACTGGTGCTGTGCAGTAGATATCCACGTGGGAAGGATGAGTCTTGGCACACACCCTCCACCACGTACAAACCTCATTTCTAGATGGATCATAGACCTAAATGTAAATGGCAAATCAATAAAAACTTCGCAAAGGTAATATGAGAGGATATCATTGTGACCTTTGGGCAGGCAAAGATTTCTTAAATAGAAGACAAAAACTATTAATCATAAAGGAAAAGATGATTCATTGAATTTAATATAAAATTTTCTGTTTATCGAAAGATAATATTAAAAGAATGAAAAAAGGACAATGTGGGAGAAATCTTTTTCAATACATGTTTCCAACAAAGATCTCAGATCCTGAACATTATAGGAACTCCTCCAGCTAAGAAACACTCCTGTCTTCAAAGAGAGGAGTCAAAAGCACTGTAATAGCCACTTTTCTCTTCTTGGAGACATAGTACTTGATACCCAGAACTGAAAGGACTGGTTGATTTTGACTCATGATTTTATTTTATTTTATTTTATTTATTATTATTTTTTGGCGGAACTGGGGATTGAACTCAGGCCCTTGCCCTGGCTCATGATTTTAGAGGTCTCGGTTCATGGTGCGCAGTTTCCTGAAACACCATGGTGAAAGGGGCGAGCAGAGACCCTTCTCTCAGAATGGCAGGCAGGAAGCACAGGAGCAGGGAGGAGTGGAGGATAGATATGTGCTTCCTAGGCTGTGCCCTAGTGGCCAGATTCTTGCCCCAGGACCTGTCTCTTAAGAGCACACTCTGCTGCTGAGCTCAAGAGTGGAGGAATCCAATGATAGATCTAGCGCCTCCACCATCCAACCACCTTCCGGAAGCCCAGCCTGTAAGCGTAAGGTTGTTTTATTTTGTTTTGTTTTGTTTTTTGGAAGGGGAGTGGAGAGTCTAGATCTAAACCCAAAAAAGTACAATTCATGGAAATAAAATAAAATTTTCACTTCATCAATTTAAAAAAAGCTACTCCATACATCTGTTAATACGATGACAAGCTAAGCAACAGAGTAAGAAAAAATTTTACTTATTTATTTATTTGTTTGTTTATTTATTTGGTACAGGGTCTCACTACACAGCTTGGACTCATAATGACCCTCCTGTCTCAGCCTCCCCAGCTCTGGGATTACAGGTATGTGCCACCATGCCTGGTTTTGGTGACCAGCTCCACTTGGGGCCGGCACAGCCTGTGGTACTAGAGATCAAACTTGGGTCCTTGCACTTGCCAGGCAGGCACTTAGACCTTCAAGTTATCTCCCCAGCTAGAGAAAATATTTTCAAACCACTTACTTTTCTGAACATGGAATAGGACCTAGAGCAGCTAAAGACTCTAAAAGTTACACAGTAACCAACAGTCTATTTGATAATGGGTAGAGTGTGTTGAAACATTGTACCAAGAGGGCATTTAGATGGCATAGAGGCACAGAAGAACATGTTCAACCTCCTTACCACCAGGAAACAGCATAATGAAAGCACAGTGAGCTGTCTTGACACACCTGCCAGAGTAGCTAGGACCAGACAGAGTGATGACACCAAATGCTAACACAATGAGAAACAGCTGAGTCACCAACACATTGCTGGTGGGAGTGGTACAGCCACTCTGGAAAGCAGTTCAGTGATTCCTTTAAAAGTAAGTGTGCAGCTACCATATGCTGCAATAGTTGAACTCGCTGACACTTCTCAGAGAAATGAAAACTTTCACTCAAGCCTGGAAACCACCCAGATGTGCTTCAACAGGTGAATAGTTGAACAAAATGTGGTGAATCCATATACCATGGAATCCTGTAAAAAGAAAGAACTATGCTTTCATTGGATGACACCCAAAGGCATTATAATTGCTGAGTGAAAAAGGTTAATTGCCAAAGATGAAATATTGTATTATTCCATGTATATAACATATTTAGATGATAAAATTATAGAAATAGAAATGCATTTGTAGTTTCCAGGGTAAAAAAATAGGGTAGCAGTTAATAGGCAGGGCTACAAAAGAGAAACTATGAAGACTCTGAGGTGATGGAAATCTTCTAGAAAATGACATCATCATCACATACCTACAGGATACGAACAGCAACAGAATACCCATCTCTGACAAAAATAAACAAAAAGGGGGATATAAGTGAAGGACCATTTTGTATTGAATATATATATATATATATATATATATGCACACACACACATATATATATACATATATATATATATCTGTATATACAAAATAGCCAATATACAGCTACTTTCTCTTAGTTCAGTGAGAAGAAAGTTTTGAACTAATAGTGTTTAAACAA
>NDGN011395855.1:0-13006 GCA_002564285.1 Tympanoctomys barrerae
TTTTTTTTTCCTGTCTTTTCAAAACACAGCTGATGTTTTTTGGAATCTTCCTGTGCCTGGACGCGTTTCTGTACGTGTTCACGCTGCTTCCTCTAAGAGTTTTTCTGGCACTGTTCAGGCTCCTCACCCTGCCTTGTTATGGCTTAAGGTAAGTTTCTGATCATTAACTTTCAAGTGTCTAAATTATTAATTGCTTTTACTAGTAAAATTTTTATAATTTGTAGTTTCATACATTGACCCATAATGCATAGATTTATTGCTTATTTTTCAGTGGATATTATATAATAACACATTTTAAGTGCATCTTTTTTCCAGAACTAAGACTTTGTTTTAGTGGCTGGGCAGTGAAATAACATTTCTATGGCAGACTGCATAAGGGCCCAGGACTGAGAGCCATTAGCCACTGTCCCGACTGCCTGAGCTGGATTTCCCTGTGGCCGCTGGGCTTCTAAGCCTCCTCTGTGATGGAGTCCAGATTCTCAGTGGGGAGGTGGGGAGGGGCACTCTTCTAAGGTGCTAGAACTCTTCTAGTTCTCCTGAGAATCACTGTCTCTGGCTTGGGGAGCCTTAGAGGTAATTGTACAGGTGAGACACCCCTGACTTAGGACAGTGGGAAGCTCTCAGAAGTCACTGTCGTAGTGAAAAGGATCAGACACCTCAGCCCAGCACCAATGAGCTAGTGAACTGTGGCCACCACCGACTTCTGCAAGCCTGTTTCCTTAAGGAAGAGGCTGTTGGGAACTCAGCGTCTGTCCCAGAGCCTGGAGATGTAAGGTGAATACCCAGGCATCGTGCCCAGTGTACAAAACAAGCATCAGTTCCTTTCCCTTTCTTGTCTACCGGAGCAGTAACAGCGAAGTGGTAAGCCTCGTGAAGCTCTGTGCTCTGTGAGCCTTAGGGCTGGGAGGCCGCCTGCGTGTTCCAGGTCCTGCTCTTCGTAGTTCTGGAACTGTGTCTGTACTCCGCGTGGTTACTCCCCGCAGCTTTACTGCTTAGTCTTCAGCATACTTGGCTCAGTTACATTTCTGACATAGATTATTTTCTAAATACATATATTTCTGGGCCAGCCAAATAGCTTAGCAGATTAAAGGGCCTGCAAGCAGGCCCAGGGGCCAGGGGTTTGATCCCCTGGCCTGCTATGCTGGCCTTGCCCGCTGGGCACATTGAGACTGGGAGACTGGGCATGGTGGTGTGCTCCTGTAATCCCAGCTCTTGGGAGGCTATAAACAGGCGGATCGCTATGAGTCCAATCTAGTAGTGAGACCTTGAACACCTTGTAGACCCTTTCCTAAAAACAAAAAAATAAAAAATAAATACATATATTTCCTAAAGTGTATTTTCTAAATACATTTTGTTCTGAAAAAGTTTAACAATGATAAAATGAACAATAATTTATGAAACTCCACTTAACACTAGTGAATATTCCATGGGCTATAAAATAGATACATAATTTTAAAAACTTAACCCTGTAAATTGAGTTACAGAATTACTGATCCATATGCAGAACTACATGTTTTTTTTTTTTTTTTCAGAATTACATGTTTTTTTAAAAGACAAAAATCATGGAATGGTATATTTTCAAATATAAAATGAACATATACTTAGTATTAAGGAACACATACAGCTCCTTTAAAATGAGTCTTAATCGGTTTCGCTGAAGAGAAAGTCTTCCCATTGTAACTAGGAGTAAGTTAGTGACAATGATCTCATTTTGAAATGAATAAAAATTGTTTTTTGTAAAGTTGCATGAAATAAAAACAATTATAAGTATTCAGCTTGTATTATTGTTATACATAATTCTTTACATTTAATAACCTTCATCACCTCCCAGAATAATAAGCAATTTATATGTTTTATTCATTGCAAGATGATCCGATAGAAAAATCTTTTTAGGAATTTGACTTTATAGTTCAAGTGTAAATTCTCTGTCCCTTGAGGAGAGTTTCTGACAAGGTCTTATTAATACATTTCTTAAAACTTGTAACATGGTGCTTTCATATGAACAAAGCATCCCCTCAGTATGCAGTTTTCTATTTCTACTTCTGTTCCTATTTCTGTTTCTATTACTGTTGGGTGCTTAATAAAATCCTGGCTTTTTTTTAACCTTTCGAGAAGACCAAAACAAAATCGAGTGAAATCTTATTAAATATAAGCCTCATGTGTGACTGAATAGAGGGTGGGCAAGTAGGATTTTAGACAACATCAGGTGATACTACCTGACAAAGACTAACGGATATCGTGTAGGTTTGCACCTTGTTCCATGTAGCTGCTGGCTTCATGAGATACGACATTGGGGTGTTCAGGCCTCACAAGCTGTCTTCTTTTCGGAGGGTTCCTTCTTTGGGTATGGTGAACATGCAGGTCACGTACACCAAGTAGCACGGATTGGCCAGTGTTCCAAGGGCCTCTTTGGAGGTGGTGGGTTCTTACTTGAAGACCCATCCTGTTGCTCAGGCATTCAGTGCTGAAATCTGACATGCACTTTCATTTCTGTGTGTCCCTTGTCACTTGGGGAGGCAGGGTACCTAGGAGTGTTAGAAGAAGTCTTTCAGAATTTGTTCTGAATACTAAAGGAAGCATCTCAGGGAATGGGCAAACGGAAATCTTCTAAGTTTCTTTACTGTAGGTGATGCCTCCCAGTTCCAGTGTTCTTTTCAGGTTATTAGCATGTGTAGATGGTTGCTTTTTTGTTTTTTTTTTTTTGAAATTCTTTTCAGTTGAAATTAATTTGAGTCACATTTGCAAGTAGTGCTTTCTAATTTCAAGGTTTTTTAGTCAGGAGGACACTAGAGGGCAGCCTGTTGCTACACTTAAGATGTAACTGGGAAATTACATTTCATGCCATCATTACTAACTATGTGACATAAATGAAACATGAAATGCTATTCAAATTGTGCAACAGAATTTCAATATGTAGAATACTCTGTGAAGATAGGCCAGGTTACATAGAAATGAAAAGACTGTTCAGGTCTCCGTGCCTTTAGTATGCCAAATCAACATTGAGCAATTTTTGCTTGCAAATGTGGGTCACAGTTGTCACCTTCTTTGATCAGCTTAGAAAACATTGTCTCAGGGGCCTACCCATTAGCTCAGGTGTTTAAGTGCCTGCTGAAACAAAGCAGTCAGGCTCAGGATGCTGTGGTTCGACCCCCTCATCCTCAAGCCAAACCAGATCTGCCCTGAAGGCATTCTGAATGGCCCCACCCCATCCCCCCCAAAAAAAGAAAAGATTGTCTCTTTAGTCCCTGTTTTTTAAAAGCACAGAATTTAAGATGTATGATAATGTGGAAAGTTACATCAAACAAAGTTACAAGTTTAACACTTTTCAACTATTTGGAAATATAAACCATACTTTTTAGTTTTGTAAAGTAATTATTTAGAAATAGCCAGATTCTGCCATTTTATACCTTTCTTCCACTATTCTCTCCTCCGTTAAGGATGATTTGACTTGTCTTGCCTGTAGCTATGCCATGTTCCATCTTTTCAGCCAGCAAAAGTGCTCTTTCCTCCTGTCTTTTTTCCAAAGTCGATGAGATCAAAGAAATAGCGAAGAAGTTGATGGCATACTTTTTTCTGACTAATGTTCTCTTTTTCTCACTCTCCTATATTTCAGTGTTCTTTCCATAAGAAATATACTCTCTTCCTAGCCTCTTAGTTCTTTGAAATTATTTCCCCCAAAGGGGCAGAAGGAGCATATTTGTCAGATTAATCAAACAGTGACATGGAAACGATAACTGTGCAGTCTAGGGCTGGTTAGCAGTGTCCTGTCCCTGCCTTCTGCGCATGCGTGAGAGTCACCTTTTTGCCTCTTCTGCCTGCACAGTTCACATACCGCATTTGTGAAAGGCATTTTAAAGGCGATGTCTCCAGGTTTTCTGCCTCAGACTCGTGTCTTTGAACCTATTTCTAGATCCTCTACAAACTTAGCATGGGTTTGACTCGTTCCTTCCACCACCACCCCACACCTGCAGTATTAAACTGAGTAAACAATGTTCTGCTTTTCACTAGGGTGAGGACCAGTAGAGCTCTGCAGCTCCTTAAGCAAAGCAGCCCTCACCACGCCTTCCTGTCCAGCGGGTATCTTGACCCTTGTGAAGTGTGTTCCTTATGAGAGTTGAGAGGGAAATTAGCTTGAGTCCATAGCTGTGTGGTGTTCACACAACATGCGCTGCTTCTATAAAATCTTACGTCTGTCTTCATTGATCTCAAAAATACTTAGAATCCATTTGTAATGAACTAAAAATCTTGAAAACTGTTTGCTCTCAGAAGATTTGTGATAGGCAAAGAGGAAAAAAAGCAAAATACATCTAAATTCTTTAAAAGCAGAGGAATTTATGTGTTTCTTTCCTCTCCTAAGAGAAAGTAGCATTTTAGGGGAAAAATATGAGAAATCAAGGATAATATGATCTTCTTGAAATAAGACAATCTTTTTAATGACATGGAAAACAGAATTAAGTTTTGAATCATTTTATGAAGTGTCTCCATTTCTGGGAAGAATGACAGGATTTAAAAAAACAAAAATACACTGCTCTCATTATGTTGATGAGATGCCAAAACATATTTTCCAAATGTACATACAGAAGCAAATTTAAAGTAATTGTGTATTTTTATTAACCTGTCATTTTTGTGAATCCTATTTTCCTTAGACTTCTCGGTTACATTTGATTCATAATTTGAAGGCAGTTGTAAAGAGAAATGATCAGATCTTGTGCCAAGAAGTGATAGTTATTTTTGAAAAAAACTGCCAAATTGTTTTAGGCAGTGATAAGTAAGTCGATTAGATTTAACTAATAAATGCTAGCATATTTTTCTTTTATCATTTGAGCATATAAGATATGTATAAGTGAATTTCCTGATCCTTTGCCCTGGTTTTAGGCATAATTCTTCTTGGAGGCTTCATTGACTGTTTAGTTTTTTGTTTATTTCTTTGTTTTTGCTTGTTTTAAGAAGTGAGGGTGTCTCTTTTCTTTTAAGAGCTGACCCCATAGGAAAGCTCTTGTCTTCCAGAAGAGCTGTGGACTTCAAATGCTTGGGTTTCTCAGCCTATAGGGATTCCTCTGTGTGCCTTAGCCCTATTAAAGGAGTTCTTCCCATTAATTTTATATGTGTATTATAAATAGACATTTTTTTCAGGCAAAATTAAACCTTGATTCTGGCCTAAGTAATTAATGCCACCATGAAAACATGTGTAGGGAGAGCTCTTGGTGTCTTTCTCTGGGGAAACAATGTCTGTTATTTCCTCTTACCAGCGCTGATCTGTGGCCTTCCTGACAGAGAGCAGTGTATTTACTATGCTACAAAGTCTTTACAACATCAGGATTTGTTATCCCGTTTCCTCACTATGAGTAGCTCCTCACTATGAGTAGCGTAGCAGCATTACAGCCTTCTCTCTTTCTTTCTCTCTCATAAATCAGACCGAAGGGAGGAGCACTTTCACTTCCTTTATAGAATGGAATGTGGTGGCACAGGGACTCCTTGTGGTGAGTAAACCCTGATTTTTCCTTCTATACTCTTGGCCAGATTGACATCAATACAAATATTAATTGTAACGCAGAACTAAGAGCCTAGGCAGATAGAACCTTACCAGAGGGTTCATACTGAAGAAAATAGGATTTCTCTCCTTTAACAGCATCCTTACTTAGTGTGACCTGACCACTTGGAGGGTGAAAGCATACTGCAAAAATACGGTTTCTCCTTCAGTAGCATCTTTACTTAGGCTTAAAGCTTTGTTCATGGTTGTTTACAAAGGATTTGACCATAATTTCACCTAATAAGAAAATCTCCCAGGAAGATGATCTTTAATTGCACGTGTGGTCTGTAGTTAACAACAGAGACTTTGTCTTCAACACCACAGCGATGGGCTGGGCTTAGGTGCTTCCATGTGAGCACTTTTTATTTTGCATTATTCCAGATACTAAGCCTAGCTTTATAAAATGCATTCCATTTTCCCCATGTAATCTGGCTAGAAATTATTTGATGTGTTATGCAAATTTAACGTAAAATACGTAGTTTCCTAGATAGGAAGACATCTTCATCTTACTACTTTCTTCCAGTTCACTTTAAAATTATAGGGACTTCTCTTTCAAAAATGTGAGCTATGTTAAATATTTTGTTTTTTGTTTCAATTGTGCTTGTATTTCTTTACTCTTTCTACTATGCTACAAATATTCTAGAATGTTAAGAAATTGAGATCCAATCTATGCATATTTAATGAAATCACTCAACCTGGTATCCAGGCCAGTTTCAACACTGATTTGAAATTAGCCAAGTAGGATTCTCCCATTTCTCTTATTCACTGTTGTTGCTGCCTCTTTCTCTCTGTCCATTCTCATTTTAATTTACACTTCACTAGTGGACCACTGAAGGGAAGGGAGAAAACCACCCTTGATCATCTTTCTCCACAATGGAATTCTGTTCCATTATTAAATCTGTGAGCCTTTCAGAGAGGCTTTAAAATGGTAAATTTTGCAATGTAAAATTGTTAATTATAATTGTTAAAAATACAGTGGAGGTACTTGTAGGAATGAAAGATAAAATTGAGGAATGTAGATAATTTGGTTTCTGTAAGAGTGGTTTAACTTGGAATATTTAAATTCTATTGGATATTTTAATACTACTTGACTTGCTATGAAATATAGCCAAATGTATAAATTAGATTACTATATTTTTCAGTGTGCCTAATATCTTTCCCTTGGGATTTTATTCATTCATTCATTGCCATACTGGAGATCGAACTCAGGGCGTTAGGCTTGCCAGGCAGGTGTTTATGCCACTGATCTATCTCCTCGACCCTCACTAGGGATTTTCAATATTCACAAAAGGAATTGCCACTAACTACCATTTAACCATTCTTTATAACAGAAAGCTTTAGCCTGCAAATATTACTTAGAAGCTGATTCCAGAGCCAGAGATAAGCTTCTTAGGGTGTTTGAAATGCCTTCCAGATAGTTCTCCAGAAATATCCTGGCAGAAAAGGAAAACTGAATACCGTTACTGCTTCAGGCTGCTTAAATTAGGTAAAAATATGTGTGAGGCTACATCTTCAGGAGGCTATGAAACATGGAGGCACCTTGCACTATACTACTTAAAATATTTTTTTAAAAAAATTCCAACTTCCTCTTTCCATTTGCCAGTAACATTTATATAAAAACAAAATCCTTGTTTCTAGAAGGTTCTGCTTCTTTTGGTCTTTATTTGAATACTGTTTCTTAATTTTGAAAACCATCCTCATCTCTGGAGCAACCAGTTCTGTTATCAGTAATAAAAGGTTTTTTACCAGAAATCGGAGAACGCTGACGGCAGAGGATCCAAGGAAATATAGACAGTCATAGGTGGGCATTGATGTGTGCATATTATGGAATGAGGAGCAGAGTGAGAGGTGTATTTTTTAAGTAGTTTTTCCAAGTGATAAGTTGTGTAGGGTTAAATGTTGCTGAAGGTAAGCACTGAGCAGATTCACAAGGTTCCCAGGTGGTCTGCGTCTTGTACTCTGAGAAACTTTCTTTGAGATTATGATCAGTATATTAACTATTTGTGTTCTTTTACTATTTTATCAAATTTTATTTTTTCATAACTCAGAACAATTACAAAAGCCATGGTGAGCGCAGACGGTCATGAAGAGCACACTGCTGAGCCAGGCGGCCCAGGCTCTGGCCCTGCTCTGCCACAGTAGCTTAGGAAGGGTCACACTGCTGGCACGCGCTTGGCTGCCCCGGCCTCCTCCGTACAGCTGGGGCGGTGCTGCTGCCCCCTGTATAGGTTATTCACAGTGACTGAAGGTGTTCGCTGTGCCTCTCACATAGTGACTGAGTTGCAGCATAAGGTGTTCCTATACCTTTTGTTTTCCAACCTTGTTTAATGCTAGGTAAGCCAAAGTAACATTGTTCACTTTTAATTTTTAAATTTTGACTTACTGTCTTGGTTCAGAAACTGGTGTTATATTATTTTGATATACATGTCCAGTGTTAAGTAGATCTAATTTCTGTCAATGACTTTTATTAAATACGGTCTTTCTTCATAGGCATACATTATACTAATAGATTGTTGCAGTATGTTTATAAACGAATACAATTGGACATATACCAAGAGACCCCCTTATCTCTTAAATAAAATTTCTTTTTGATCACCTAAGTAGATGTCAATTTAATACCAGAAACTTTCTATTATAGTTTTCCACTTTGTCAAAACCATTTTGGCAATTAATGTTACTTACTTAATACTGTCGTACTTTTAGTTCCTGTGTTCTTTTTGAATCATAAAACATGACCTGTAGTTCTTAACTTTTAGGGCCCACCAGTTGGTGCTGTGTGATTCTTACTCTGTGCTGAGCTGTCCCACAGGCAAGATGTGCAGCGCCCACACTTCTGAGGAAGGAGGGGAGGTGTGCAGGCAGCCAGTGCCACCTCACAGTTTGTTCCTGGCTGTGAGGGGAGACGGCCACACATGGGCCAGGGGCTCAGGAGTGTTCAGAACAGCTCCTCCTCTCTGGGTTCAAGTTAGAAATGTATTCATTTTTGACAGAAAAAATAGCTATTGTAGTTTCAGACCTGTGTAGGTGGGGACAAATTACCTGGAAGGTCAAGCAAGGACCTGTGCTCTGGGCTGGGTATGAGAGCTGAGGCAGGGACAGCGCTGGAGAAAAGAAAGTGACGAGAGAGATAGATGGTGGTGTGCTGAGTCCTTGGTGTGTGTTTGCCTACAGCTGACTTCAGCTGCAAGTGTCAGGACATGTGGCCTGACTGAGGCAAAGACTGACCCGTGTCCCTTTCGCCACTGGGTCGGTCCAGGGTTTGCTTCTGCTCCTGGCTCTTCTTGGCTTGCCTCTCTTCAGGACTTACAAGGTCTCCTGTCTGTCATTCACTGCTAGCTTCCATTTACATTGTGGAAAATGAGATGGTTCTACCGCAACTGCTCACAGACCTACTAGGGCTGTATGGTCACTGCCCCTAAAGCTGTGTTGCAGGCAGCAGCTTGAAGACTTAACACGTTCCTTGTTGATCTTTTAATGAAAGCATCGCTGATCCCAGCGTGGACACCAGTCACGAAGCGCTCCAGGGCATAGGAAGCCCTGGAACTTGCTGTAGTAAGTTCATGGCTCGAAGGCCTCCTCGGGCTGCTCATCACACTGTTGTCCTGATTGGTGGGAGAGGTCTGCAGCTCTGAAAGGAAATAAGTCAGGTTGTTTTTGTTTTTGTTTTAATTGGTGGAACTACAGGACAAAAAAAAACTGTCAAAAGGAGACAGTATCTGTCCTGAGGAGGGAGTCTGCAGTAGACAAAGAGAAAGCGCCTTTCCATTTTTGTTCCTGGACCTTTATCTCCAGTAAAACAAATCCTAATTTCTTCTTTTGTAGTATATTTTTTTGTTCTGTCTTATTAAGATGTTCCCTCCCTCACTTAGGTTTAGTTTCTCAGATTCTCTGCCTTGAAAGTAACAATGCTTTTCATAGTCTGAAAAAGATTTTCAGTTCGTTTCATAGAGAACTAACCCTTTAAAAGCTGCCTAATAAGCCAGTACAAGAAGATGGGATAAAAAATTCAGCTCTTAAACTTAAAGATGTTCATTCTTGTAAAGAGAGAAGTTAACATGATGACACTGTACTAGATGCCAGCTGGAGATTGACAGAGACCCAGACCCAGAGGCGGACTGTTCTAGCCGTCATCACACGCTTCCTCGCCCGCTGCTGGCAGAAGCATAACTGGTACAGCCCCTACAGGGGACCTGCCAGCTGGGTTTTTTCAAAATATCAAGTGGGCTGGGGAGAGTGGTGCATTCCTGTAAAACCAGCACTCAGTAGGGTGAGGCAGGAGGATCTCTGTGAGTTGAAGGCCAGCCTGAGCTACATGATAAGAGCCTGTCTTAAAAAAAAAAAAAATCAAGTGAATATAATCTTGAAACTGCAAGTGTAGGAATTTATTTATCCTGTGGATATATTTTCATTTTTGAGACATGACACAAAAATTGTGCTACAGTTTTTAGTTGCAGGAGACTGGAGTTCTGTCAGGAATGTGTTCACTGAATTCAGCACATCCACGTGAGGATGAGTGTGCTGCCATAAAGCGCAGTTTCCGTGTGAACCAGTGTGCCCCCTACATTAAAAATACAAGGTACAAAACCCCGTATGTTGAACGCTAAGAGTGCGCAGAATACACCCATCCCCTGGGTTGTACAGCTCCAGGAATAGATGAAAGGCTATGTCATCATCGCAGAAAGCCGTTGCTTTAGCGCACTCATCAGCAGATGCCTGCCCTGTGTTTTCATCCAAAACCCAGTTTCTAATCACATTCCAGTTTCACATCCTTATATTCTGTACTTGGTAGAAGGGGCATTTAGAGTGACTTCTTAGTTTGAAGGTTTTGAAGGTCCCCCTGGCTCTTACTACCTTTGCTAGTGAATGTCTGATCAAGAGTACTTTGAAAACACACAAGGGAAAATCATATTTTCCTTACTTTTTATGTTTCAGGGAGAGACGTTTGCTTCAGCCCGCCCAGGTGTGTGACATTTTGAAGGGTGTCATTTTGGTCATCTGCTATTTCATGATGCACTACGTTGACTACTCCATGATGTACCACCTGATAAGGGGGCAGTCTGTCATCAAGCTGTATATCATCTACAACATGCTCGAGGTGAGCCCTCAGTACCACAGGCTGCCGGCGGCCAGGAAGGGCAGCTTCAGTTCTCCTGGGCAGAAGCTTCCTCGGGGGTGAGGTAGTTTTCTCCCAACTCAAATAGAAGTGCTCCCTGTCTTTAATATAGGTTTGGTAACTTGGGGGTCCTGTTACAATGCTGACTTTGATTTTGTGGGCCGGGGCAGGCCTGAAAGACCTGTGCTTCTCCTGGGGAGCTGCCAGGGCTTTTGGCCTTGGATTTGGGGAGCAGGCCCAGGGGATCCTGTCTCCTGGGTTTGCTGCCTGGATGTGTTTGAGTCAGTACTCCCTAGAGAAAGTGTACTGTCAAAAGCTAAGAAATTTGTGTTGCAAATTCATTGGAAATCCATGTGTACTTTTTGTTAAAAAGTTAGAGAATGTGAAGTAAATGTTACTATTTTATATCTGTCTATGTGTATATACTATAATATATTGCTATAATAAATTTATATTTTAAATTGACTTGAAATTTTTAGTTTCCAATTTCTCCAAGAAGTTAACATTTTTAATACAAAAATTTATTTTAAAGTAGTTAGTATATAAAAATAGGCATTTATACTAAACACAAGTTGAGCAGTTAAGTTTTTGCTTTATAAAAGGTACTCTGCCTGAAAGGCTGAATCTTTGTGTTCTTTAAGTAGAAAACTATCCTGGACTCATGTACTAAACTTCAGAGTTCAAGCTGTACTTTCTGTACTGCACCCAGGCCTCTCCCAGCCAGACAAGCGCCTTGCCCTGCGCAGCGTCTCCACCGCATCCGTCCTCCTTTTTTAAGGGCTGGGTTACTACTGTTGGTAAGGTCTGCCTCTCAGGCCACCTGTGCGGAGACAGTTTTCCTAGTTAAGTGGGCAGGTGGGTGCTGTGGGCGGCAGCCCTGTCTACTGCCTCACCATGCAGAGGTGGGCTTCCCGTCAACGTGCAGAAGCTGTGGGCAGGATGCGTTAGGTCTCCACCCCAGCGTCCTGCCTGCAGGCTCTCTGTCTGGGCCTTGCCTTGTCCCATCAAGAAGGTTGCCGAAAGGTGACTAAGAGAAGTTTGTGAAACAAAGCAGTGGATTCTGTCCTGCGCGTAGAAAGAAAGGCTTAGGCCTCACTGCACTTCTCGCGGCTGTTGCAGTGTTCGTGCTCTCAGACCTTGCTCTGCTCGTGTCCTTTACTGTCCGCTTTCCTCGGGGATCACAGGCACAAGGGCTTCCCCCACGCTTAGTATGTGTGCTCCTCACTCTCGGCTGCTCCAAGGTGGTGTTGTGCTTGTTACTAGAAAACGAAGCAGGAGGATCCAAGAATTGCTGGTTCTTGTGGTTGATACTGCTTCACAGACTGACTGAGAATGTGGCTGACACACAGTGGGAAAGAGCTCAGCCGCTAGTCCTAGAGATGACGAACTCTGATCCAATCCTGGCTCCTTCTTAGTACCTGCTTGTGGTAGACACGGCTGCTGGTGTATAGTCCTCAATTTTCCATGTATAAAGTAGAGATAGTGAGGACATGACAAGGATCATGGTGATGCAGAGGCTTAGCACGTTGTCAGATGCTGCTGAGAGCATCCAGAGAGGTCCCTGTGTCCCAGACAGCGCACATTTACTTGGCCCCTCCTGCACGCCAGGCTCTTGGCGTTGAAGGCCCAAAAGGGAGCAGGCCTGCTCTCTCCTAGAGTTTGTAATTCCAGGTTGGCAGTAGATGAGAAACAAGGAGGTGTTAAGAAATGAAAGATAAAGACTGGAACCACAGAGACAGAAGGCCTGGTGAGCGCTGTGTTCCAGCTGACTGCTAAACGAAGGCACTAAGGTGTTTCTTTTAAGGGGATCATACCCCGTGTTCTGCTGTACTAAACTTCAAACAAATACAGTGTGCTGTTTACAAATAATAGATATGCAGAGTGAGTCAAGTGATACATTTATCTTGAGGAATTCAAGTTGGAATCCTGAAATTAAAGTGCTAAAGCCAGAGGAACAATTTTGTTACGCCTGCTCTACTGGTTGATACAGTGTGTCAATTTGAGAAGTTCCAAAGTTTAATTGACTCAGCAGGGAGCCAGGGTTCTTACTTTGTCAACATCTGTGCAAGAGGAGGGCATGGACACCTTGTGAGCTCTACACCCCACCCCAGGTAGCCTGCTTACAATATCAGGAAGGGAGAGAGGTTGGCTAGAGGCGTAGCTGTTGCCCCTACCTTTGCTCTTGGGCTGTGTTCTGCAGCCAGGAAAGGCTGCCTCTGACATGTGCCACTGTGCCTTGGAGCCAGCCAAGTGTGGACTGAAACCTCCACTAACTGTAAGCTGAATGAACCTTTCCTTCTTTCCTTAATTCTGGGTGTTGGGTATTTTGTCCCAGCAATGAGTGAAAAGTAACCAAGACACCT
>NDGN011395888.1:0-20221 GCA_002564285.1 Tympanoctomys barrerae
GATGGTTAAGACCAAGATATAGCAAGATCTATATACCCAGAAATGTAACTTTTGTATCTGATATGTTTTTCCTGTTCTACCTCTCCTTTTGTTCCTGTTGTCCAAAATGAGCCATCTTCTGCTTTACAACCTTTGCATATGCCGCTTCTATACTACTCATGCCCTTGCCTTGCCTTTTTTTCATCTCTTCTAACTCTTACACACCCTATAGGATTCAGCTTAAGGAATATCTCCTCAGGGGACCCTTGCCTGTCACAAAGGGTGAAGTCCTTCTTCATAGTTTCTTTGTAGTGCTTACCTCAATTGTAATTTAATGCTAATTTCCAAATGATTATTTCATGTCTACTCCCCTGCCACATGAAGGCAGCCATGTCCTCTCAAGCCCAAATATTGAGCGTGGTGCCCAATGTGTGGTCAATTGATTATTTGTCTATGATTGAATTAATTAATATATTTGTTTATTCATGGTTCTCTTCAAAGTGCTGGGAAAACAACAGTGGATAAAATAAGCCATAATCTTTGGTGTGCTGGAGCCAGCTCTTACTGAGTCACAAGAACACATGACCCACCTTTCACCCTCTCTGCACTCAACAAAGCCAAGCTGGCATCGTGGAACGGCCATAGTGGGGGTGTTCACAATATGGAAATGGGCAAACCCCACAGGTAGAGCTTCTCTTTTTTCCTGAAGAGCTGGATGTTACACGTTTACCAGCACACCACTGTCAGGGACCAATAATAAAAAAGAAAAATATGGAAAATTTACAGTGTATCTTGTAATGAGGAAAGGGTAGCCAGAAGCGCTGAAGAAAGGCTTCTATCTGAACTAGTGTGACCCAAAATGCCACTGCACTGAGTGTGCAAGGACCTGAGGAAGTGGTGTGGATGCAAGGGTGAGAGGGTCATTGTTGGAGAAGAGCCAAAAGATCAGGGGAGGCAAGCAAGCAAAAAGAAGGTCAACTTCGGGGCAGGGATGGCCCCCAGTGTGGTGAACTCTGTGACTTTAACTAAGGGGTCTTCAAGAGAGTCAGTTTCCACCGAGAGATTAGATGATTAAGCGGAGGGAATGCCTTACTTGCAGGGCTAAACGAAATAACATGGGTGGGACAGCATTTGAGGCACAGTAGGCACTGAACAAATGTCAGCCTCTTTCTTCTCTCCTAATCCTAGGGATGGGGAGGGAGAAACATCTTTGGCCATGGGTCAGGGAGGTAAAAAGTTCATAGGGGAGGCTGGGGAGATGGCTCAATGGAATAAGCGCTTCCCTGGTAAGCACAAGGACCTGAGTTCAATCCCCAGTTCTGCAATAAATAAATAAATAAATAAAATAAAGTAAAGTTCATGGAGGCATGTGGGAGAAGTAAATCTCAACTGAATATTGCCCACACCATGATTCTAGTAAGGATGTTTTTTTGTTTTGTTTTGTTTTTTTTGGTGGAACCGGGATTGAACTCAGGCCCTTGTGCTTGTCAGGGAAGTGCTTACTCCACTGAGCTATCTCCCTGGCTCAAGGATGGTTTCACTTCACTGGATACTTTGAAAACTGCAAACATGGAGATTTGATCTATTAAATTTTTGTTGCTGTTGTTATTGTTTGAGATAGAGTCCATCTGTGTAATCTAGGCTGGCCTTGAACTTAGTAGCCCAGGCAGTCCTCGAATTTGTGATCCTCCTGCCTCAGCTTCCTAAGTGGTGGCATTACAGGCATGCACGCTTTGCTGGATTTAAAAATAAATTTAAAGCATCTTCGAGTTTGTTTTGTTAAATTGGCCCAATACAGCAAAATAGGCAATTCTGAAGCTCATAGCAGAAGATCTCGCCAAATTCGAGCTACGCCTTGCCAGAGGGCAACATAACCAGCAGTCAGCAGTGTTCATTCGATTGCTTCTCTCCATTCCTAGAGAATTTTATGAGGGGTGGGGACTGCAGCGGGTCAGTGTTGCCAGGTGAAATTTATTAGTAAGGATTTGCTAGCTGAGAGCCCCAAATCTGTGCCACACATGCCCCCATATCCCCGGGGATGCCCGTGCACCCTAGCTAGATTCACCGCCTTTCCTCACTAGTCATCTCCAGCCCCTAGCATTGGGCGTCAGCCTGGGGAACTTAGGAAACCTTCATCGGGTTCTCCTGGGGAGGGGCACAGGGAGCAGGCTGCTGAGCTGGGCTGACGTTACTCATGGCTGAATCAGAGTTTCTATGGACATTTCAGAATTTTAAGACAGGCCACGCTGCATGTTATGGACACCAGTGCCAGTTTAATTTCTCCTCTAGAGTTAAAGCAAATGAACACCTTTAACAAGAACTGCTCTTTTGATAGCTTTTGCTGTTGTCTAACTCAAAGACTTTTTTTTTTTCCTAGAACCAGGGATTGAACTCAGGCCCTTGCGCTTACCAGGGAAGTGCTTATTCTACTGAGCCATCTCCCCAGTCCCTTGTTGTCTAACTCAAGATGCAGAAACCAACAGCTGTGTATCTCAGCAAGAGAGACAAGCTGTGTTACTACGGCTGTGATTTCACTCAGGTAGGGTCTCTGCCCTCCTCAACCCAAAGCTCACTCAGGAGTTGGGGGTTCACAAACACACAGCATTTGGGGGACCATCCCCTCCCTTTCTTGGGGTCTGAAGGCATTACTCCTATTTTTTTGTGTGTATTTAATACAGGGTCTACAGAGTCTCACTACACAGATTGGACTCATAGTGATCCTTCCTGTTTTTCAGCCTCCCAAGCGCTGGGATCACAGGCACACACCACCCCACCCCCAGTCTCATTTGCCTTCTCAGCAAGCCCCAGGGGTGGGGCCAGCACAGCAGGCCGGGGATTGAACCCCTGGCCCCTGTGTCTGCCTAAACAGGCTCTTTAATCTGCTGAGCTAGCTGGCTGGCCCAACTACTCCGATTTTGACAGCTGCAGTTTGGACTTCAAGACTGACAGTAAATGTGAGTCATCCACTCTGTGATTCTCGGCTGAAAAGAGCAGAAAGGAACCCAGTGTCACAGAGCAAACAAACCTGTCTTCAGGCAAACACCAGCTGCTCCCTTCTCCCTGCGCTTCTTTCTTTCTCAAGCAATTCTACTCGATAACATCATTAGGTTTTTTCCTGAAGACAGGACAAGGAGCAAGCGGAAAGGAATGCCCAAAACAAGGCCTTCAAATGTAAGTAAATCTCACAGCATGAGGTTGATCAAAATAATCAATGTAGAGCGCATTTCCATTTCCCAGCTGTCACAGGGTTATGTTCTTGATACAAATCCCTCCTGAAGGGGCTCCCCAGGAAAAGAGCTGGTTTAAAACATCTAGGTCCATGGTCTTCAAACCAGAGCAGACACAGTGTCCCCTGGGGCTGTGAAGATGCAGGCTTCTCTGCCCTGCCCCAGACATCCTGATTCAGCGGCTATCTTATGCAAGGGAGATGCTTTCTATTTTTTATTCTTTTTGAGACAGAGTCTTGCTAAATGATCCTGACTGAGCTGTACTGTAATTGTGATCGTACTGCCTCAGCCACCCAGAGTGCTGGGGTTGCAGATGTGCACAGCAATGCCCAGTTGGGAACTTGCATTTCTAACAAATTCCCTGCAGAGGTGACACATTTTTCGAGCCACTTGTCTAGATGCCCGTGCAAAATACCAAAGCAGAAGAGAAGCTGTATGAGGTTCAAGTTCACATTCCCGTGGGTCTCATTTTTTTCATAACCGACATTTCTCTACTCATATTTAGTCAGTTGTTCTCCCACGGGGCGCCTCTCACCCTGGATTCTTTGCTCCATGCTCTCGGAGGCAGAGCAACCTGAGGTCAGCTTCAGGAAATAGGTGCAGCTCAGCCAGCCTTCTGCGCATGCGCCCTCCAGCTGCGGGGGGTCACCTTCTGACTTCCGCAGCCTGTGCAGTAGGGCAGCTGCTCTGTGTCTGCGTGTGTGAGCCTCATTCGCTCTTCCACGCTGGATCGCCTCTCTGCAAGGGCGCAGCTCCAGCGCTCAGACCCTGACCTTCGCTTTCCACTCTCCCTTCCTCCCTCCCACATTCCCTCCAACGTCAGGGTCAGTGACCACCACCAACCACGTCCAGCCCAGGCTTTCCCGTGAACTCTAATCTGCCTGGGCTGCACCCAGCCACATGTGTGGCCTCTTAAGACTCAGTAGCTCGCCCCTAAATCCAGGCTTCCTCTACTGCCCCCAGCGTCATCTTCTGTTCTCTTCTCCCTGGAGCTGCAAGTGCTGCTGTGGTCTCCGAATTGATTCTGTGTATTTCTGCGAAGCATATACTGAATTGAAGGAACTGATTGGAAGTGTAAGCTGAAGCTGGGAATGGTGATACCCACCTGTGAGCCCAGCCCTGCAGAGGCCACAGCAGGAAGACCACAAGTTCGAGGCCAGCCTGGGCTACACAGTGAGTTCAAGACCAGCCTAAACTACACAAGGAGACCCCATCTCAAGGAGGTGTGTGTGTGTGTGTGTGTGTGTGTGTGTAGATGGATCTACTTTCCACATGTAGATCATGAGGGAAGCCAGAATCTGTTTCTTAGTTCCCAAATGTTGGGAAATGTCCCAACAGAGTCAGTTTCTGGCCTATGGAGAATTCACAAGAATGAAGAAATGAATACCCATATCTTTGGCACACTCTGGCTCCTAATCCAGGACCTATATATCAGCAGCCCCAATGCAGTAAACTGGTTGTGCACGACATCTGTGTCTAGCTGCCCACAACCAAAAGACAGTGCAGAAACCCAGGTTGAAAATTCTGCTGCTACATCCATCCCAGCTCCCGTTGTCCCCCCACCCCCAGACCCTAACAAGCTACTCCAGCTGGGCAGCTTTCTCCCAGTGTTGTCTGAGCACCATTAGCTCTGATTTACACACACCAGCTTTATGGAAGTGTCATTGGCATCTGGTTAAGTGCACCATGGAGAGTGTGCAGTGTGGCACACTGGCTACATCGACCTGTCATCACCACAGTCAAGATAATGAGCACAGCCATCACCCCGAGGTCCCCATGCAGCTCTGTAATCCAGGGATCCTCTGCCTTCCCACTTCAGCCCCAGACAACTGTGGATGTGCTCACTGGCATTAGGGACTAGGTGCCATTTTTATAAACTGTTATAGCAACAGAATCACAAGCGGGTGTGCTCTCCATTCAGCAGTCTCTCTGAGCTGTGTCCACGCCGCCGCCTGTGTGAGGGGTTCATTCTCTCACAGGGGAGGAGTATTAAATCACATGCGTGTGTCCCAGCATGAATGTATCCACCTGCTGCTGAAGAGCCACTGAGTTACCAATTTCTTCTATTAAAAAAAATATTTTATTTATTTATTTATTTGGTACAGGGTCTCACAACACAGCTCAGACTCATAGCTATGCTCAGTCTCCCCAGCGCTGGGATTATAGGCATGGAAAAAGGGGGTGGCCCAGCTTTAACTGTCCACTAGAACAAACACAGGGGCTGACGCGGACCCTGAGGAAGTAGTGTGTGTTACTGCTCTTCCCAATTTGAGATGAAAAATGGGGTCAAGGGTTCAAGTGGCCTGCACCCAGGGAGGCAGCCACACCTGGTAGATGATGCTGATGATGTCAGGAGCAAATGGTGACTCATAGACAGCAAGGTCCTGTGCTTCCCACAGACCTCAGGTGTTCTGACTTTGGGACCTCACAAGAGTGATTAATACGATATTTCCCTGATAGAGAGGGCACTGCGGGGCTATTAAGCCACGTCTGTGCCCAAAGGTAAAGCCAGCTCAGCTGCTACAGGCTCCCAGGTGGGCGGTTGGCTGGGACACCCTGCTCCAGCTCCTTCCCTTCTCCCCAGGCTAGGTCCTCCCCAGCCCCGCTCAGAGTGTGGCCATGAGGGTCAGAGGTTCTTTGGAAAGCCACACCAATTGGCTCAAACTCTGAGGTGCGCCTAGGAGTGGCTTCCCTGTGGGTTCTCGGTCCAGGACTCGAGGCCTTTCCTTCACCTGGGCCTGCCTGCTCTCCCCTGATCCTGTGTCTACAGCCCAGGCTTCAAGGTCTTCTGCATTCAGGGACACAAGGGCCTACATGGGATGGGGTGGGGCTGTGCTGAATCCAGAGGGAGAGCTTTTGGTGTTCTTAGCTGGTGTGCGAATTCCTCTGGCCAGGCAAAGGCAGCCCGTGGAAAATGCACTCTGGCAGCTGCCCAGCTCCCAGCCAAGGCTGGAGACGGGACAAGGAATGGAATTCCTTGTACTGCTAAGAAGGGAAGGGATGGGGCAGGCCAGATAGTAGGGGCTGGGTGTCCAAAAGGGGACAGGGGTGGCTAAGGAACTCAGGTTGCCTGTGAGTGGTGTGTAAGGAGTTACGAGACAGCCTTTCCCAGGCTTCTGGGCTCAATAAGTTCTAGTAAACCCATGAGCATTTGCTGGGAGTGATTTTCATGGTAGACCCTGAAGGAGCATCAGAACTTTGAATGGGAGATGAGGGTGACAGTGGCTACACTGAACCTGGGTCCTGAGGCCTGCGAGAGGCCTGAGAGCACCAAGTCCCCAGGCCTGCAGAGCCCCCAGGCCATCATTCCTCCACAGCACTGGAGGGAAGCAAGCCAAAGTCCTCTAACTTTGGGGGGCAGAGGGAGCCTCCCTCCAACCGCCCAACCCTGAAGCTGGAAAGCAAGAAGAAAAATGGATAGTATGGTTTAGCGCTATAAATACAGCATTAATTACAGCCATTTGTACCAGCTGCTTTCCATGAATGCTTAATTGCTCACTGTGTGGTGTGACAGCAAGTCTGTGCTGCCCAAGCTACATGCCAGCTGGGCTGAGCTCTGGGCACTCTGCAGGTCTGGCTTCCGCAGGCCTTGCTTGGTGGCCTGGCTGGCTGCCCATCAGGACAGTGGCTGCACTCACAACTGAAGAAGGAAGCATACTTACTCAAGGAATGGGTGATTCTGCCCTTCAAGGTGGGGAATCCCCTTGACATTTGCTAGTACAAATACAATATATTGGCTTCTCCTTGGGGCCTGACCAAAAAGGAGAATGTGAATGCTAACTTTTTATATCTATCTACCCTCCCACCTTTTTAAATTTAAGAAAACAATAAAGCGTCCTTACCAAAGCTAACAGAGCCCTATACACCCCTTGAAAATCCATTCTGAGCTAAGGTTAATAACTACTCCCAAGCCCATGCTTTAGAGAAAAAAATAAAATAGGAAAGCAGCTCCTCTGGGTGGAGTTAATGAAGACAGCAGATGAAAAGGCTCTTCAGCGGTTCCTCCTGAAGAGGCTGAGAGGGAAAGGGTCCAGCTCACTGTCACTATGAGTCTGCCACACCTTGCCAACAGATGACCATGTGCCAGGCTCTGGCCGAAGCCCAGGGATGGCTGAGTGAGGGTGGGGTTAACACAAACCTCATTGCTGGCCTCTGGGAGGTGGTGAGTGGGTTGGGTGAAGGACAATAGGGAGCAAGATAAGCTGAGGGGAAAAGGGGAGCACACAGGGCACCAGCAAAGCAAACTTACTTCTGCAGGTCTTCTGGTCCGCATTGAGGATGTACCCTTGTTTGCACCTGCACACGTAGGAGCCGGGCGTATTGATGCAGAAGTGGGCGCATCGATGCTCCAGGACGCTGCACATGTGGACAGCTGAAAGGGAAGACACAGGGAGTCAAGGCAGCCGTGATGCCTTCCTGAACCTCATTCCTCCCAGCAAGCACATATTCAGGCCCTACACCACAAACAAGCCACAGTCACTGCCCTCCAGGGGTTTATGATGTTCTGCAGACAAGAAGTGGCCAGATAGATGCATCAGCAACATATAAAGGGCCATGTAGTGTAGGGACAAAGGGAAGTGGTGTTGCTGGGCACAGGGGCACACTCCTGTGATCTCAGCACTCAGGAGGCTGCGGAAGGGTCCACGCAAGCCTGAGATACACAGCGAATTCAAGGCCAGCCTGAACTGCATGCATACGGCAGTGAGACCCTGAGCCCCCGTAAAAAGGTGAGGGAGTTGTTATGCTGAATTACATGAAGTTGCTGACATCTGATTGTTTTTAACCTATAAAAACAGAAATTTCCAATTCAAATTAATAACACGTGGAGGTAGGATGATCCAAGGTGCTTTGGTTAATGTGTGGATTTTCAGTAGGCAGCAGTACAGTGGGAGAAAACACTGTCGACTAAAGGAGGATGCGCTGAAGAACCAACAGTCTCCTGGAATCGTAACTTCTAAAAATAATGTAAGTTTTTAAGCATATGAAAGTATGCAAAAAAAAGTTTGGAGCAACAATGCATACCTACATTTCATGTTGCCATAATTTTTATGGTTCAGTTTAAAATACTTCTGCATTTTACTTCTGAAGTACAGTAATCCAGCTTTCAGATGCATGGATTGGGTAAGTCGTCTGGAGCCCATAAGACTGTCTTTTGTTTTCATAACTTAATTTATGACTTCTCTCAACATAATGCAAGTGGAGCACATTTAAAATTAACCAGCATCAGTGTGTATAAAACAAGTTATGCAAGCGTTCTCACAAACAGTATAAAGACACCTCTATGCAAAAATAATTTTATGAAGCTAAAATAAAAGAATTATTCAAAAGCTAAGAACCATCCCATTTATCTAGCACTTAGGAAAATTCAGCTATGGGTGAAATTCATCTTAAATACATGTCATTACATGGTGGGCAATAAAGAAGATATGGAATGAAACTGTTTAGTACAATTTAGAATTTATTGTTCTGAGTGTATCATTGTTCTTTTTTTTTTAGGTACCAGGAATTGAACTCAGGTTTGGCAAGCAGGCAGTATGCATACTGAGCTAAATCCTTGGCCTGTTCTAAGTTTATGGCTGTGTTTGAGTTCCTATTCATGTACAAATAACATTAGGAAACTTTTCTGATCAAATCCAATGGTCAAGGGCTGATCAGATAGCTCAGAGGATTAAGTGCCTGCTCAGGCAGGCTCAGGGGCCCCAGGGTTCGATCCCCAGCCTGCTGTGCCGGCCTGCCCCTGGGGTGCCCTGAGTCAGCATTGAGACAGGGCGTGCTGGCCCACAGCTGTAATTCCAGCGCTGAAATCTTAGCACTGAAAAACACGATCACTACGAGTCCAATCTGTGTAGTGAGACCCTATAGACCCTGTACTAAACACATTTTAAAAAGAACTAACTAAATAATATAAATCCAAAGGTCATTTTTTTACTACAGAGTGAGATATACATCTTTTTTGTAACCCTCAGCAATTTTTAAAACTCTTTCTATAAAATAGGAATAAAAATCGCACCAACCTCAGGAAGGCCTTGTAAGGGTTAAGTAGCCAAGGCCACGAAGTGGTTAGAACCAGGCCCAGTACCTGGGGGAGGCTGGTACCTCTTAACCATTGTACAGAAAAGGAAAAGCATCGTGGTGTTTTCCTTGATACGTTTAGGTCCGTCCCGTGTATATGAACACTGAGCTTGGATTTTCACTCCACATTAATCAGACCCTATCTATACTGATACGTGCGCTATATTTCACGGGATCTGGCGACGTGTAGAGCCAATCCACGCTGTGCAGATTCCCTACTTATGAATCCACTTTCTCACGTTTGTTTGTAACCTGCTCAGTAGTGATGGCAAAGCCACAGTCCCTCCCGAACATGTGCAGAGAGGTGAAAACTTGGTCACCTAGGGTTCATGTTCTCAAACACTGCTTTCTTGATTAAACTCTCAGACTGCACCCTGTAAACAAGCGTCCTCTCCACGGTCTATTTAGTGTCATGTGTTTTGCATTTTTGTGCTTTTGTTATAGGCGATTTTGCTATTTGAAATGAAGTATTGTCTAAAACGTAGGTGCAAAAAGGCAATAATGTGCCTTTAGAGGAAAATATGTACTAAAATAAGCTTCATTTTGACACAAATTATATCTATTAGTTATGAGTTCAATATTAATAAATATCCATTAGTGGATTAATATTAATGAATATAATAATGTGTAATTGAAACATATATAAAGCAAGGTGGGACCAGGATTATAGCTCACTGGTACAGCACCTGCCTGGCAAATGGAAGGACCGGAGTTCGATTTTCACTACCCAAGAAAAAAAAGCAAAAAAAAGCATTGACCAAAATGTCCTGTGTAGAAGCCCATGGGAACCTAAGCCGGCTTTCTCACGAAAGTTCGCAGCAATGCTATAGAACAAAATCATCTCGAATAGTAAGAATCAGCTGTGTCGTAGACTGGACCAACACTGTTAGAGATAGTTCACTTTCTTTCTTTTTTTTTCTTTTTGTATTTTAGGGAAGGAACTACAGGGTGTTCAGGGTCTCACTACTAGACTGGACTTGTGATCCGTCTGTTTACAGTCTCCCTAGAGCTGGGATTACAGGCACACACCACCACACCGTCTCAATAGCAGTCTCAGCTCGACCCGGGAGACTGGGCCTGCATGGCAGGACCGGGAATACCCTAGCCCCTGAGCCTGCTTGCAAGCGCTTTAATCCACTGAGCTATTTGGCCGGCCCTAGTTCACCTCTTTTGATCGAGTTATCCATTGGTCACATGGCCATCCCTCATTTCGTGTAGCCCTTTCCTTGCTGGACAGCACACGGGCAGTTTCCAGTGCTTCACTTACTCAAGGCGGAGACCTCCTTCCCAGGCGCAGCTCCCAGAGCGCATGCGCATCATCTTTCCAGGCCTGGTTGCGTAGCTTGAATAGCTGTGGCCTCTGCGCCTTCCAACAAGGCCACACCAGCAAGGCATGAAAGGAGCTTTCCAAGCCCCTCCACATAACCTCGCTTTCAGCTTTTCACAGCAGGACGCCTTGTGTTAGGATTTATATCTGGATGTTCCCCAAAGCCTCATGATCTCAAAAGTGGGGCTTTTGGAAGGTGACTGGATTACAGGGATTCCAGCTGGCTTGCAACAGAAGGTCGGGGCTGGGGCTGGCAGGGTCAAGGGCCCAGAGGGATTGTATTTGCCTCTCCAGCTCCTCCTGGGACCCCTCTCCGCTTCCCCTCAGGCAGTAGGCAGCTCTCCTCCTCCAGGCCCTCCAAGCCCCCTGCCTGGGACCCAGTGGAACGCGGACTGAAACCTCCATAAACTGCGAGCCAAAATAAGTGTCTCCTCCTTGCATTTCCAGGCGTAGGGTATTGTGTCTCGGCCACGTAGGAAGTAACCAAGATGCCCTGCGTTCTGGGAGGCTCTCTTCCCTTCTGGGACTGCTGAGGCCAAGTCAGCCCAGGACCTCCCGGAATGGCACTGTCTCCCGTGCCAGCGCCACAGCAGTCACCGCCATGGAGGCAGGGATGAGCCTGGTGTCTCTCCTTACCGGCTCCTGGGCGAGCAGGAACCATGAGGCTGAGAATGCGGAGGGGCCAGCGGGCAGTACAGTGGGGAGGAGGGCGACTTCTACAAGCGCAGCGCCTGCAAGCAAGCACAAGCCGCTTCCTTTCTCTAAATTCCACTTTCTGTACCTGTCAGCTGGAGATAGAAGAGCTGCTGCACAGCTCTGGGAGTGGCCGCTTGTTACTAAGGTTTATTTTGGCCATGTGCCATTGAAATCAGGAGGTTGTAATTTGGTGCAACGGAAGAGCACTAAATTAGGAGCCAGAAGCCAGTACTTCAGTGCCCTGTTATTTAGTGTGGTGGATTGACAGCTGGTGGTCAGCTTGCAGCACGCAGCAGAACTGATCCAGCGTGGTGCTGGCGTGGGAGGCCCACCTGAGGGTTGCTGCCCTCAGCATAAGAGGCAGAACTGGAGAAGCAAGCAAGCTCTTGGGAGCTGTAGAGGCTGTTCGGAAGCTATCGGGGGCTATCGGAGTGGCTGGTTTTCCTGGGGCTGCTGTTGGCTCTGCTGGAGGAACTTGTTAAGATGGCTTTCCTGATGAGCGTGGCTGTTCTCATAGTCAAAGGTGTTTGGTACCTTGGTGTCACTGGGAATGCCTACGGTTCTCTGGTCCTCTCTTTGAGTATCACTTCCTCCCTCTGGAGGGAAGAGGGTGCACTCTCAGTCTTCTGGAGATGCTTGTCACACTGCCTTTCCTGATGAGAACTCAGCTGTTCTCCTTGGAGGAGCTTGGGACCTCACTGTGGCTGAGGATGGCTGTGGTACCTTTCGAGGAGTTCTGGTGCTTACCTTGACCTTGCTTCCTGGCTCCAGTTCAGATCCCTCAGCCTACTAGCACAGACTTTCTGGCTTCCACCCCTGACCTTTGGGCCTTCCCAGTGGAGATCTGTAAAACAGTCCTGCACAAGGCATTGTTGTGGGCTCTTGGTCTCCGGTTGGACTTGTGGGGGGCACTGTCATGGGCTCTAGGTCTTCAGCTGGACTCATGCAGGATATTACCATGAGATTCAGGCCCTCAGCTGGATTCTTTGGTCTTTAACGTGTGGACAGATTTCCTGAACCCTTTTCATATATGATTCTTTGGATTGCTATTCTACAATAATTCTATGAATTATGTTTCTTGTGTTGTTCCCCTTTAAGCCCCAAACTACAATATTTAGTCAGTGTAGCACCCGGTTTTCTAGAAACTACACTTTCTCATCACAATGCCTGGCAACTATGGGAATTGCCAGCCAGGCATGATAGCACACACCTGTGATCCCAGCATTCCAGAGGCCGAGGCAGGAGGATCCTATGAGTTGAAGGCCACATTGTGCGTTTAGAGCCAGGCTGAACTACAGGGAAACACCCTGTCTCAAGAAAACAGAAACTAAGAACTGCCCAGCAGTCTGAAGTAGCCCAAGTCCAAGCCACTATTGGTTGGTGCAGCATTTGATAATCAGAGTCTTTAGTTGAGTTTAGGAACTAGCACTTAGCAAAGTGGGGGGAGGGGCTCAAATTGAGGGCAGATAAACCTGGGGGCCACCCTGGGCCAGGAATCGTGCCCCATGGACCAGAAAAAAAGGCAAGCCAATGAAAGCGAGCCACTCTGGACCCCTGCTCGTATTGCCACAAGTGGGGTAATACAGACCCCTCCTTTGCAAGGTTAGTTCAAGTTGGTTCCTCATTTTTGCAACCAGTTGAATCCCACACATCTTTACTAAACAGAATAAAATTCTTCCCCGTGGCAAGGAGCAATGAGTGACTTCAAGAGGGGCTGGGCTTCCCGCCACCACTACCTCTCCGGGGAAGGGCCCCTGCAGTGTGACCAAAAGCAACACCACCTTCTGCCTCTTCTGCCAGCCTGCAGGACTTGGGACCTTGGGCTCCGTTCCTCAGAAGGTCTTTAGGGTTTAAACTCAGCCCAGGCTTTGTGTTCCGAGGGGGGAATAACTGATGAGCAGTCTAAGTCACTGACGAGCTTAGAGTTTTTCAATTAGGAAATAGGAAGAGAAATGTTTTCTTAAATAAGGGCATGAATGACTCAGGGTGTTCAACAAGGTGGGGTTGTCTGGGATCTTGAAAGGAACAATTACTAGGTTATGAAGCCATGTCTGTGCGCCAGCCCAGTCGCCCCGAGTCACTACCAGGCCTCAAAGGGGAGCAGCGAGTGTAGACTGTGCCGGTTGATCAGGGTGTGGCTTCAGAACACTATTAGGGGCTTAGATTGTGCCCGGCTTGGCTGGGGCAGGGCTACTGGCATAGAGACAGCCTGGCTCAGGTTCCAGAATGCCACATGAGGCTGAGAAAGCTGGCACCAAACGCTTAATGAAGAGCAACCCGGCCAGGTTGCAATGAGTCACCCTAGTACAAGGACAGGCAGGCAGTTTGTGGCCCTGAGAGACAGTTCCCGCTCACTGGGCAGCAAAACAGGCCCCAGGCTATGCGGCCATTGGCCCCTCGTACACAGGACCTCGATTCATAAGAGACCCGCAGGTCTCTCTGGTGGTCTCCGCGGCAGCCTGAGAAGGCCACCTGGATTCTCCTTTGCTGTGGCTGCTGCGGGAGGTCGCCACCCAGCAGCACAAAGCTGCCACTCTACGCATATGGCCAGCAGGAGCCACAGCCACAAGAGCCACAGCCAGGACCCTCACCCAGAGCAGCCTGGCTGTCGAGCTGGTCAGCTGGTCAGGGCATGGTGAGGGAGCTGCTATCGTCACCCAGACACTGCCGGCCACCTGCGGTCTGCAGATGCGGCCTTGCTGCTGCATCCCCATCCTTGTTAGCTATGTAGCCGCCACCACCCGATGCTTTTTGAGCTATGACTCGGGACCCCCTATGGTCATAAGTCAATGGAGATAACTGGGGCCAGTTATCTCATTTTAAATTTTTCTCATTTAAAAAATAAAATAGAAACACAACTAAAAATATCATTCTTTGCCTGGATGGCCCCAGCTGCCCAGCCTCCACATCTATCCTATTCTGCTTTCGAGTCCGGGCAGTCCATAATGGGCACACACAGCTGCTGGTGTTTGCAGGACTCGTCAGAACCTGGGCAGGCCACTCTTAATTGAGTGCTTGGTGCCTGCTGTCTTGACCTCTTCTGGCATTTTGGAGCCGGAGCTGGGTGCCTATCTCAGCTCCAGCACTTGGAGCTGTATGGTCTTGGAAAGTATGTGACATCTCTGGGTCTAGATTTCCTTTTTCCTCTGTGAAGTGGGAATAGTAAGTGCCCCTGCCTCACAGGCTACTCATAAGACGAGTTAACACACAAGGTATGATCAAAATATACAGTGAATGCTAACATTTTTTAAATTTATTACAGTAAAAAGTACACTGTTGCCCCGCCCCCTGGGCACGCAGAGATGGTAATTAAGACTGGGCGTGGTGGTGCGCGCCTGTAATCCCAGCTCTTGGGAGGCTGTAAACAGGCGGATCACAAGGAGTCCAATCTAGTAGTGAGACCCTGAACACCCTGTAGATCCTTCCCTAAAATATGACAAAAGTGCACTGCCATTTAGCCTCTCAAAATTTCTCCCTTGCTTCAAACAGATTTATCTCCTAATTCCTGTCCCTTTCTGAAACAGTTCTGGACGTCCTCTTTCATGAGTTTCTTTACTGTTCTAACTGGAGTTGGGTGATAACCCACTGCAGTTCTCATTTCATTTCCCTGATGATCAGCAATATTGGCCATTTTTTCCATATATTTGTTGGCCATTTGTGCAATTATTTTAAGAAACCGTGTTTTTATCTGAAGAGCACAGAAAACACATCTGGGACTTTAAGTTAGGAAGGCCACCTGCTGCCCGCGAGTGCCACACAATGGAAAGCAGGCACCTGAGAGCAGCACAAGCCATCCTCCCCCGTCCCCATTATTTGCTGGATCTGACTCCAGCCCTTTCCAGTGTCAAAACGACCATGGGAGTGAAAGGCTTTGAGTCAGTTCAGGACGTCAAGGCAGCCAGGAAGTGAGACTACAGACACTCACGAAGAGAACTTCTGGAAGTAAAAACCACAGGATAAAGCTGAAGCTGGACCGGGCTATCCTGAAAACTAATGCTAGTGTGTCTTGTACGTGATGTTTGTTTTTTTTTTTCTTTTTTGAGACAGAGTCTCACCATGTAGTCCAGGCTGTAAGTCCTGGAACTTACAGGAATCCTCCTGCCTCAGGCCCCAAATGCTTAGTACAGGTATGTACCACCACACCCAGCTGTAATGATTTTTTAAAAATTTAGATATTTACCAAGTTTTCATCATACCTCATATGCTAATAGCTTTTTAAAATGCACACGTATATTAGTGGTTAATATCATCACTTCCCCTTTGAGGCTTCAGGAGTCCCTAGGCAGGCCCCCTCCTTGTTTGGCCCAAGCAGCCCCCACACACACCATCCCCATAACTCCTGGGCTTCTCCTGTGCTCGTCACTTCAGGCTTCCCACAGTTCTGGAAGGAAGCTTCTTGCCAGTGACCTGGAACCCTCTGGCCTGACAGCTTGGGCTCTGATCTCCGGCTCTGCTACCTGAGGTCCATTATTTTTTCTAAGTCTCAGTTTCCACATTTGTAAAATGGGAATAATAATAGCACCTGCCCCATAGAGCTGTGTTATGTATTAAATAGAATAACATACAGGAAGTACCTAGCATAGGACAAAGTTAGCTATTACCAGTAGGATGTAGCTCAGTGCTTCAGGAACAGGCAAGACTTCTAAAACCTCAGATTTGGGCTGGCCAAATAGTTCAGTGGACTAAAGCACCTGCTTAGGCAGACACAGGGGCCGGGAGTTCGATCCTTGGGCCTGCCATGCTGGCCCCACCCCCGGAGCAGGCTGAGACAGTAGTTGAGACTGGACAACTGGGCATGGTGGCATGTGCTTGTAATCCCAGCACTTGGAGGCTGTACGGTCCTCACTGGTCACTGGACTATAGATCAGAACTGAGGCCAGTATGTCATGGTAACTCAGTGAACTAAGCACCTGCTTAGGCAAGCACAGGGACAGGGGTTTGATTCCTGGCACCACATGCCGTGCTGGCCCCACCCCCAGGCACACTAAACCAGCCACTGAGACAGGGCGTTAGTGGTACATGCCTGTAATCCCAGCGCTGGAGAGGCTGAAAACGGATCACTACGAAGCCAAGCTGCATAGTGAGACCCTGTGCCACATATCAAATACATTTAAAAAAAAAAAAAAAAACCCACACAAAACTGAGGCCAGCAGCCAGGTAGGGCAATGCACACTTGTAATCCCAGCACTCGGGGAGGCTAAGGCAGGAGGACTGCAGGTGAAAGCCCAGCCTGGACAGTTAAATTTAGCAACCTAATGAGATTCTGTCTCAATATTTAGAAACAGTTTTTAAGGGTTAGGGATAAAGCTCAGTGCACAGGGCCAGGCTTCAATCTCAAACACCCAAGCCCAGTTGCCTATGTGCTGCCCCTTAGTTGGAGCCCCAGATATGCACACAACCCTCACTGAGTAGGGCTCTCTGGCTCCTAATGCCTGTACACACCTCTACTCTCTGCATGGGAAACCCCCACCTTCCAGACGAGGCCAGTGGGGCTCCAGACACACAAAGCCAGGGGCCAGGGTCAAGCAGCTGGAGCCAAAGCTTCGGAGTTTACTGTGTGGGAAGAATGCCACACCTGGAGCAGGTTCATCCAGCAGCGAGACTGGACTGACCCCAGCACTGCCATCAGAGAAAGTTGCCTCGGGAGAGGAATTTCTAGTCCCTGACCTGGGGAGGAGTGGCAGAGCAAGAGGCTTGGGGTGGGGGCCCTGCCTCTGGCTGTACTCTGGCCACTTCACTAACCAGCTTGGCAACCTGAGGAAAAGGAGGGACAGTGGAGCCTCTGCCCTCTGGGTTTCCCTGAGGACCAAATGCAAAGGTGGCGCGGGGAAAGTGCCTAACCGGCTGAGTTACTGTGGGTCAGTAGCATTGCTTCTAGAGAGGCTCTGGGGCCTCTCCAGACCCTTAGGGACGTTCCTCAGCAGAGCCGGGTAGGGCTTGGAGGGGAGCCAGTGTGGGACAGGACAGGATGGATGCTTTTTTACAGCTACCAGACTGCAACAAGGATTGAGAGGGGCAAAAGTCTCAACTGCACACAGCCAGCTTCCGCTCAGCCAGGCCCACAGCCGGGGCAGGTCGCATTGCAGGGCTCCTCCATCTCATGGCCTTGCCTTCCACTGCTGAAGCCAGAGTGCTCAGAAAGGAAGGCCCAGCAGGGTGTGGTGGCGCACACCTGTGTAACCCCGCAGCACTCAGGAGACTGAGGCAGGAACAGCGCCTCAAATTCAAGGCCAGCCTGGGCTCCGTAGTGAGACCCTGGGCCGGCCAAATGGCTCAGTGGATTCAAGGGCCTGCTTAGGCAGACGCAGCAGCCAAGGTTCGATCCCCAGCCTGCCATGCTGGCCCTACCCATGGGGCGTGTGCCTGTAATCCCAGCTCTTGGGAGGCTGGACACAGGTGGATCACTGTGAGTCCGATCTATGTAGCGAGACCCTGTAGGCCAGGTACTAAAATACAAAATAACAATAATAACAAGAAAAAAATCTTATCTATACACATAGTGAGACCCTGCCTGTCTCAAGCACACACACACACACACACACACACACACAGCCCTCTGCTACATGTTGCAGTGCCCGTGAGCAGACTGTCAAAAGTGTTAGGGAACCGATTTCTCTTTTTTAATATTTCCAGGAAAGGGGGAAGATAAATTCTGCAGAAGTCATTTAAAGTCATAAACCTTAAAAATGTCTGCAGCATGTTCCTCTGATCGAACTTTTCCAGTTGACTCGGCCCATACGACACCACAATAATACAGCCTCCCCGTGGCGCCAGAGAAATGGCACTTTTGAATGTCTTCCAAGTGACATTGCAGAGAGAAAGGTTATTTTTCCTCCACGTCATTGATTTTTTAAAGTGAATCTTATGATTCTGTAATCAAGAAAAAAATGGGGTCTCTGCTCTTTGAGGTTAGTGCTTGGGCAGATTTTTTAAAAAGACACATCAAAAACACATCTTTTTTCTGGCTCACAAGGCTTCTATGTCACAGGAGTGGGGGTAACTCGGTTTGTCACATTCTGAGAATGGGTCCTGAAAGCCCTCCCACGGATGGGGTCCCCTCCTGGGCAGGTGGCCAGGAGTCTGGCCCCACCCATACCCCAGGGAAAGACTTGTCATTTGAAAATTAAATATAGATGTTTCAATCTGGGCATCGTGGAGCACACCTGCAATCTCAGCACTCCAGAGGCTGAGGCAGGAGGATCACTGCAAATTCAAACCCAGCCTGAACTACACAGTGAGATCCTGTCTCAAAAAAACCAAATAAATAAATAGACATTTTCTTCTGTTTCCCCAGTGAAAGTGGCATGGTAGCTGGAGGGGAAAAAGAACCCTGCAGTGGGTGAAGCAGGGTGGAACAGCGTTCACCAAGTCAGGAGGCACACCTCTGATTATCAGGGACAAGAATGGTACCTTGGGTTGGCGCCCCGGACCTCTGCCCTCCCAGAGGAGGAGGGCAGTGAGGGCAGCCACAGGGGCAGGAAGGTGCAAAGAAAAGTGGGGGTAGAGCTGGGGTCAGAGGTCCATGGGAGGAGTGGGGAAAGGAAGGGAGAGCTGAAAACAAGGTTATTAAGGGAAGAAAATTCTAAGTGGAAGTATGCAACCCGGCAGCCAGCTTCTGGCAGAAGGAGCTGGGGAGGGTACAGGGGCCTGTTCCGCCAGGTGGAAGGTGCCACCAGGTGAAAGGTGCCAGGACCACACCTTGGTCCCCCTCACACTCTGACACCCACTGCTAATCACCACTACAGGGCACAAGCACTGTGATATTCACATCGTGTAAGGAGCGATGTCATGACTTTTGCCTTCCTGCCCTGTCCCAACTCACAAGTTCCACCTGAGGGCCTGCCGGCACAGCCCAAGTGCTAGAGATGCCTTTGTTTCCTCTTGGCCCTGGGGCTCTCAGCGTCCTCGTTCCCTGAGCTCTTTCTCCACCGCATTGCTAGACTGCAGTCACTCCTCCATGCAGTCGCACGTTTAGTCACTGTCTCCTTGGCCAAGGGAGAAGCCCCAGAGAAATGCCATCTGTGTTGGTCTTTGCTGACACCCATTGCCAGCACAGAGCAGCCCAGAATGGGCACTTGAAGATTAGTGAACGAATCCCAGTGACCCCCCATGTAGCCTCCCAAAGAACCACAGAGGAGCAAGACTTACTACACAACTTGTTCTGGAATACTGAGGTCAGCGACTCTATCTGGCTGAAGTTGGCCACCAAGAAGACATGGTCCTCGTGGGGTTCACTGCCAATGGCCTTGAGTGTGTTGAAGTCCACCTGGCCCACGCCAATGGCAAAGATCAGGATGCCTGTGTTCCGTGCCTTTGCAGCCACTTCGGCCACTGAGTCCTGTGGCCTCCCGTCTGTCACAATCATTATGACCCGTGGCACATTCTCCCCGAGGGGCCGGGCGCCCTCTGCTTCTGAGAAGGCAATGTTCAGGGCATACTGGATGGCCAGCCCCGTCATGGTGCCTGTGGACAGATGTCGCATCCTCTTCACAGCACGCTCCACCTCCGACTTCCTCTTGAAGGTCTTGAGGGAGAATTCGTTCTTGACCGTGCTGCCATATTGGAGCAGCCCCACCCGGGTGACATCAGGACCAATGTCCAGGAACTGCAAGATGTCTACGATGAACTCCTTGACCTTCTCATAGTCGTGAGTGTTGACACTGCGGGAGCTGTCGATGATGAAGACCAGGTCTGCCCGCTTATTCGCACAAGAGCTCTCTGGGGGAAGAAGAGAGGCCCAACATATTAGAGGAGAATTAATGACTTAGTGCAGATGGACTATTGTCGGAAATCTAGAGCTGATGACTAGCCTCCAGAGTTCTGGGTTTCTTACCCACTCTGGGAAGTTATAGAGAGATAGGTAGGTAGGTAGGTAGGTAGGTAGGTAGGTAGATAGATAGATAGATAGATAGATAACAGA
>NDGN011395900.1:0-25915 GCA_002564285.1 Tympanoctomys barrerae
CAGGAGCATGGAATATCTTTCCATTTTCTGAAATCCTCTATGATCTCTTTTTTCAGAGTACTGGGCAGAGATACAAAAGAAGGGAGTGATAAAGTGCTCGAAAAATCAGCCTGAGGCACAGATGCTGCGAACAGAGGAGGGGTGACTATGATGACCCAAGGGACAGAAGGAGGGAAGGGTGAGACTCTTTGCTGAAGTTCACGCAGGGTGACACCTGCACGCCTGTTATGCTTCCCAGGGCATCTCTAAAGCATGTTCCTGGTGCCACCTGCGAACACCTCCGCTGGTGTCTGGGCCTATACGTGGAAGCCTGTGGGCCCTGAGCTCACCTTTGCTGTGATCTGAAACTCCTCGTGCTCCTTGAGCAGCTCTTGGGTGTGCTGTATGCTGGACCCTGTGGAAGTATGTGTGGAAAGGTAGAACTCCCCGTTGTCATGGATCCACTCTAAAGCCTAGGAGAGAAGGAATGCAAAACGCTGTGAGGGACGTCCAAGGTTCTGAGTACCTCTTGTTCACGTACAAGCCAAGGTGGGCATGTATTGAGAAACACTGCCTTGCACACAGACACATTTCTGAATGAGTTATTACAATTTCAAAGTAAACAAAAATAGGGCACTGGAGAAAGTAATGTTACCACTTTTGGCAACAACAAAAAGTTCAAGAGTTTCTTAGAAGCACAAACCGAAGGTGTAACAGCAGTACAATAAAAGTGACTACCACCAAGCTCTTTTTAAAGACAGAGAAGGTGTGAGTAAAGGGTGGTCTGAAAGTCTTGTGACGTTAAACATCCGAACACTCACATTGCTAAAACTTGAGAGTTCTATTGGATGTTTTAGCTTAAACTTTTTTTTGGCAGAACTAGGGATTGAACTCAGGCCCTTGCGCTTGCCAGGCAAGTGTTTATTCTACTGAGCTACCTCTCCAGCCCTTAGCTTAAAATAGAAAGACAGCATTGTGCCTTTGTAGCCTCCACACCTCCACTCTAGCCTTCATTTCTGCACCTGTGTCCACCTGGAGCACTCCAGCTTGCACCTTAGGCTGGCTTTTAGGGGGTGTCTTACAGAGGACCCCTCCACATCATGCAGAAGCACACCACTGAGAGACACTTGTGGAAGGCTGACGTGATGCAACTACTCTGCCACAGGACAGTGTGATGGCACCAGAGAGCAGGGCCAGGGCAACGAGAGCCCTTCTGGCTGTTCTCTTGTTGCTGGAGAGGGAAGCTGCTTCTACACAGGATCCGAAGGAACACTAGACTTACAGAAATACACGTAGCTACAAACGCCACGCTAAGGGACGAAGTGTAGAGAACGCAGTTAGTGCCTGGGTGCCACTGGCAGCTCACTGGTACTTTGCTGGCTTGCTAGACACATCGCTGTCCTTGTCGTCACATCACTGCAGTGGTGGCGCTTTCACAACACTGAATGAGAAGGAATCTCAGCCACAGGCTCGTTCAGCTTCCAGGCTGGGCGTCTACATTCAGCTGAGAATGGCCAGACCATCTTGGACATGATATTAATACTGGTACGAATGAGGCCATGTCCATTTGTTTATTCAGAGTCCCTGAATTCTCCATTCATGCAGCGAACAGGCCAGAGTATGTACCATAGAACGAGATGCCACAGGATCCCAGGGAATAAGAGAAGTCTGGACGCTAGACACAGGAAGGGCGGGTAGGAAGGCAGCAGCAGGGATCGTCTCAGGAGGAGGGCAGGGAGGAGGAGTCCAAGCTGGGCCCTGGGGCTAAAGGAGCAGCCGAGGGGCCTGGGGACTCCACGGCTGTGAGAAGCACCACTCAGCCGGTGCAGAACAGGGAGGCAGAGAGGCTGTGCAGGGCCGGAGGAAGGGCCTTGCAGGTACACCAAGCTGTTATTTCCTTCTGAAAGCCACCACGGCTAACTGTAGAAAAGGAATTCTAGGGCAGTGAGCTAAGCAGCAGAGGGCAGGGTTCCACAGGGTGAGGGCAGGAGGGCAGGGCTGGGACACTCAGAAGGTCGGCCTCCCTGGTCTCACGGTATGAAGGTAGGAAGATGAGGGAAGGCCTGGCGTTGTCACAGTGAACTGCCTCACTGCTAAATGAGCACCATGAGGAGGGTCATGGGCAGAGGACTTCTGAGTGGAGACGCACGTGCCAGCAAGGCGCCTGGCATCTGTAAGTCTGCAGGCTCAACGGAGGTCAGGGCTGGGTGACACCCCAGAGAAGTAAGAAGAGAGAGAAGAAACAATAAGGCACACAAACGGGTCCTGAGAACACAAGTGTTCAGAGGTGGACAGACAGAAGGACCGGGAAGGGGGCGGGATGCTGTGGAGAAGCATGAGGCAGGAGACTGTCTGCTACTTCACATTCCCAGTGGGGAAGGTGGTGTCCATGCAGGAACCTCAGTGCACACACTGAGAAATGCAAACTCAGGGGGGTCCAGTCTTCAAGGAACTGTGTAATCTAAGTAATCAGTGTGTACTGGAGTACTGTTATTACACACAAAGCCCAAGTCAAGAGGGCCACAGGTCATCCTCTGCAAAGCTACAAGCTTATCTTGCTCTGCCAAGATAATTATGATTTGGCTTCTCTGTAGCTGAGTGAGATCTTGTCTTTCAACAGAGAGGTAATAACGATGTATGAGAAATGAATAGGAAATTATCTCTGGTTAGACGCTGAAGTAGGCCTCGAATAACTGAAGTACGACTGAATAATATTTAAATGAAGTGTCCAGAAAATGTCATGTAACTGCTTGCCACACTCTCCGTGGAGAGGTGATTACTGCATTGCAGAAGTCAGCCAACTTGAGAGAAAGGCCACCTGGCTCCAGGTCCCCAGCCAGGAACCCCAGCTTGCGACTTCGGGAAGCTAAGCAGCTCTGGGCATTGGTGCCTCTGCAAGACCAACACAGAAAATGGGCAAAGAGCTGCTTCCTTTTTGGGGGGAAAGTGATGCTGAGGAGAAGTTATCTTTTCTTGGGCTAGGAAGATGTGACCGAATGCTACTCTGTGTCATGCCGCCCACATACTGCTGCATGTGGATTCCAGAGACAGCCCAGCTCTGAGCTGAGGTCAGGGTGTGTATGTGTCGGCACTGAGGGGCTCCCTGCACCGAGGCCACGGGATGACATGTGCACGTGGTGAGGGCCCTGCCTGCTCTGCCCTGCTTTCCTTCGTCCCCTAACTATGAATGAAAGTCCTTAGGCTACCACGCAAGCCAAAGAGAAGTGACAGGAACCTGAATAGGTAAGGTAGGAGGACCCCGGTTTTACTCTAAGGAGAGCTTCCACGTTGGATCACCAAGCATGTCATCCCACAGGTGCGCAGAAGGGGCTCTCCCATGGAGCCCTTGATGCCTTGGTCTTGGCCCAAAGCCAAGAGCCTTTTTTGACTATCCTAAATTACTAGAATAGTCTTTAATTAATTTTTTTGTCTTTAATTAATGTTAACTCCACTTACCTAAAGAGTAAAACTTTGTCTTAGAAATATGAAGTCAGCAAAACAGAAAAAACCCACTATATTTACACAAACACAGACCTAAGACTCCACAATGCCTTCTTAAGTAGTACTCATTCTGAACTTTTGTTCCCAGGCAGTACTGTGAGCCAGACAGGGGAGGGAAGCTGAATGGCACACTGGTGGGGAGTCAACAGTACTGAGTGACAGTTTCACTAGGTTATGGAGTTCTAACATGCTACTACTTAAAAGGCAGACAGCCTGGGCACTAGCAAGTGGCTTTCAGGATGCCAGTTTGGCAGGGGTGAGGTGAGCACAGGGGGCAGGGGGTGGAGCGTGCAGCCAGGCTGCCCTCACCTGCTTGGCGCTTCTCTCGAAGACCACATACTGCTGGCACTGGTCCAGTCGCCTCTTCCTCATGGTCCAATAATGCAATACCCTGTTCTCCCGCTGGAAGAGTTCATTCAAGATATCTGAAGGAAGAAAGAAAAAGATGGACACTGGTACTCGTAACCCATTAAAACACCTGGAAAATCCCATAGAAAGGCAGAATGCTACCCTGGACCTGAACCTAAGGGGCATGGAAGCCACTCTCTTCATTGCCTCCTCACAATGTGTGCTGTTGGGCCAGAGAGACAGCTCAGTAGAATAAGCACGTGCCTGGGAAGCACAGGGTCCTGAGCTCATCCCGGTAACGCAGAAGTGTGCTGTTGTGGAAGAGGGCAGTGGAGGTGCTGGACTAGCCTAGAGCACCTCGGGTTAGTGGGTCCGTGCAATGCACACAATGACCTTCTGTCGGGGCTATTCTATGACGGCTGGAAAATGCCACTCGGGCACTTTAATCAATACCATCAAACTCTCTAAGGAAGACATTCACTATTACATAATGAAGATGACATTTATTTATTTACTTCTTTATATTTTAGGGAAGGGCCTATAGGGTGTTCAGGATCTCACTACTAGATTGGACTTGTAGTGATCTGCCTATTTACAGTTTCCCAAGAGCTAGGATTACAGGCCCGTGCCACCACGCCCTGTCTCAACTGCCATCCAGCATACCCCAGGGGTGGGGCTGGCATGGCAGGCCCGGGGATCAAACCCCAGGCCCCTGCGCCTGCTTGCAGGTGCTTTAATCCACTGAGCTATTTGGCCAGCCCTTGAAAGTGACATTTAAAAATAGAATAGGAGAAGAAAACTTTTGTTTCCAAATACAAGGTTTTTTTTTTTTTTTAGACAAACTCAGCAGAGGAAATGATATGAAATAAGGAACTATGGAAGTAGAAAAATGTGAAGCCGTAACAGCAAAAAACTCAAAGATATAGCCTCCAAACAATAATTATCACCAAAATACTGAACAAATAAAGTCAGAAAAAACTACTAGGTACATATAAAAACATGAGATTAATTAGTAGTCAACATAAAACAAACGGTTAATTAGAAAGTGGGCAAAGTACACAACACGAGGGTCCCGCTTTTTCTTTCTCTTTCTTTCCTTGGGGTGGGTGGGGGTGAGAGACAGGCCTTGCACTTACTGGTCACATGCTCTACCACAAAAATCCCTCCTAGCTCTGCCTTTACAACATGGCCACTAAACCTCAAACAGTGAAACTATCCTCCATGTTTTCCCAGAAGAGCCGGTACTGTTGTTTGAAAAGGCAGTGCGAACAGGTGCTCACGATCCCACAAGAAGGCAGACTCTCTAAGGCAACACAGGGCACTGTGGTAACAGGCAATGACACTGACAAGGTGGCACGTCAGAGTGAGGAACCTGCCTTCAGGACACATACTGCCTATGTGAAGAGACCCAGCTGGGAGCCAGCGCAGGAGCTCGCACGGTAACCCCAGTGCTCGGAGCTAAGGGTCCTTGTGAGTTCGCGCCAGCCTGGCTACCACGTGAGTGCAAGGCCAGCCTGGACTGCACAGCGGGACCCCGCCTGGAAGACAGAACCCCTCACTCTCTGACCTACAGTGCACAACACCGACTGCTGAGGACACAGGGAGGCACTGGCAGCGAGGCAGGAGCCCTTCAGCCAGCAACAAGTGAAGTGACTTAAACAGTCCTGCAGCTAACCCCAAAACACAGTGCTGCAGCCACATACAGAGGGAAGACTGGGGAAGCAGGGGAGGTTAGGACTCTATCTATGTTTCTCTACACATACGCCTTTATGTAGGATGTATAAAAATGTCCTGGCAAAGAAATTAGGTAATACTGTGTATATGTATACATACTTTAATTTTTTTACATTAAGACTAATTTTATAAAACATGAAAACAGAAAACTTCCCAATACAGAAATTCCAAATCCAATAATGGGTACTTATAACTCTGTAATACTTGAAAACCTTAAAAACGGTACGTGTTCCACTAACACCAACGGAGTTCCCAGCAGGCTGTGCGCTCTGTGAGAAGTGACCGGAGAGCAGAGCCTGCACACCCACCTGCAGAACGCTGCTGGAGCTTTGTTCCGCTCAACAGGTGAGCTCATTTAGTGAAATGAATTAAGACTCTGAAGCTCAGCAAGAAGTTCGGCTACTGAGATGAAAATATTACAGATGCACACTCCTCCACCCCAGCAGCCCCACCTGTCTCATGTCCCAGTCTCTCCTTCCAGCCTGCCTTGGGGCTTCCTCAAGCTCTGAGCCAGACTCAGCCCCCTGCTTTACGTCCTTGCTAGTGGCCTCTGGGTCGGACCATCTTTCTGTCACCACCACCCTGTGTGGATTTATAGCGCTGTTTGCACATAAACATTTTGCCCTCAAGCATGCTGTGAAAGAGACAGAACATTTCCTTTTGGACTCTTCACAACACCTGCCATGCTAATATTCAACAGCAAATGCACAGTAAATTCCTAGTAAGTGAAGAAACGGAACATACTACTAACAAACACAAGCATCAAACTTGTGAGAGAGCGCAGTAGTGTCTTTAGTTAGAGAAAACAGAAGATGACCAATAGAAGAGATGGGAAAGGAAATCATTTTTATATGAAACAAAGTAAGCTTATTCTCAGGGCAGTAAAACTTGATTGCAAAAGACTCATTCATGCTTTAAATGTCTGCCCTTGTTACTTAAGTGTTTTCCAAAAATCAAAGTCCAGCAATTAATAAATGCAGATCTTTCTGAAGGACTGGAGGATCAGACCAGTGTGACAGAAACGTATCATGGGACATCAGATGAGTCAGATGAATGGAGAGTAAAAGGTTACGTAGAAAGGTTTTGCCACTCCTTTTTTGTTGTGGCTTTGTGTGATGGATCACTGTTAACTGATTAGCCCAATTTTTTAAATAAAACTCAATGTGACATTGTAAAGGTAATTACTTTGTACTTAATTTATATTTTCAACCACATCATTATTATTTATACCCTAATATCTATTTTCTTAAACATATTTCTATGAATTTGCATATGAATATATAAATGGTTTTAGAGATTCTTATACTCAAATACTGAACTATGTAATATATTAGAATTAGATTTTATTAATTACTCAAGTCTATAAAAACAGTAACCTTTTATAACAGCATTAAGTATATAATTTTTTCCTATTTTTCAGATAGGGCCTGGCTTCGTGTCCCTGGTGGCCTTCACTTCATTCCTGACTCACTCTCCACTGGTATATAACTTCTTCATTGTTTTTTTAGGAAGATACATTATTTCCAAGGAGGAAAAAGTAGAAGCTGGAACGCTACCTTGTTGAGGGGAGTAAATCTGAACGGATTTCTGCTATGGAGCTGCTTGATTGAACTTTAAAAAATATTTTGCCTGTAGGTAACTCTGGCTTTCACTTTTGTTCTTCCATGTTCATTTACCTTAACAAAGAGTTAGTAGCAATATCTATCTTTAGGGTTACATCTTCTGATTATACTCCTCCAATTAGCCAACACGCTGTTAACTTTGCCATATTATTACTCGACCATAAATTTTAAAAAATACTTATTAATAATTTTATTTTTTTTTTTGTCTTTTTGAGACAGAGTCTCACTATGCAGTTCCAAATGGCCTTGAGCACACTTTGTAGCCCAGGCTGTGTTCAAACTTGCAGTGATCCTCCTGCCTCAGCTTCCCAAATGCTAGGATTGCAGGTATGTGTCACCACGCTGGGCAACATTTTCTTTAGTATTAAAGTAAGGCAACTGATGAGGATCTCCTGCAAGTGTAATGTACGTTTGGAAGGAAGACCTGGGTGAGCCCAGCCGCCGCCACATACTCACTTTTCACCTGCTGCTCCGGAGCTTTGATGTGTGTCATCATGCCTGGCATGTTCACGCTGTTCCTGTGCAGGTACTTCAGGAACACGTCGGCATTCCTCCTGGCCAGCGTGCACGCCTTGGAAGGAACAGACCAAGTGCTGTCAGCACGACTGACGACAGCAGTCTGAGTAGACAGTACATGGATACCAAGAGCGTCTGGATCTAACCCTGTTTACCCAAGTCATCATCTGGCCGACTGGTGGTTGCATCTTATAATTATTTTTCTTTCATAATTTTACCTAAATGTTTTTCTTAACTATATTAATAAACAGTATTCATTTTTCTATTCTAAGTGGATTCTGGAGCAAGAAAGGCAAGTTATCATGACTCTACCAGAAATACCCTGGCAACGGTTGGTTTTTAGTAAATTTAAGTATCAGTGACAATCAGGGGTGGCAGCGCTGAAGTTTTGATTGACACAGTCACAATTAATGACTAGAAGCAAAACGGCTTTCCAAACGCAGTCAAAATTAAAATCACTGTGGTAGAAGTCCCAAATCAATTGCTAGATATAATTTTCAGAGAATCACAATTTCTTTTCTTTTCTTTTCTTTTTTTTTTTTTTTTGGCAGAACTGGGGATTGAACTCAGGCCCTTACGCTTGCCACACAAGCACTTATTCAAAGCTAACTCCCCGGCCTCTGAACAATAGTTCTGTCAGATCATCTCCTTCAGAAAGGAAATAAAGGTTATTAAATGTAGCAGGAAATATTTCTGAGGATCAGAATGCTGACGCAATGAGAAAAATGAAACTTCATAACACATCAAAGGAAAGTAAACATCCACTTGCTTTCTGTCTCTCTCTCTCTCTCTGTCTCTCTCTCTCTACAATGTCTTGCTATACAGCTGGGAATCGTACTGATTCTCTTGTCTCAGCCTCCCCAGTGCTGGGATTACAGGCATGTGACACCACACCTCGTTTTGAAGCCAGCACGGCATGTAGTACTGGAAATCGAACTCTAGACCTTGTGTTTGATAGGCAGGTGCTACCGCTGAGCTATCTCCCCAGCGCTCTACCCACATCTATTTTTAACAGTAAAAAACAGAATCTCAGAAATAAAAGTTTTTTAAGAGTTCAAGAATGTGATGGGGGGGGTGCTGGAGAGATAGCTTAGTGGTCTAAGTGCCTGCCTGGCAAGTGCAAGGCTCCGGGTTCGATTTCCAGTACTACATACTGTGCCGGCCACTGGAACTGGGTGTGGTGGTGCATGCCGGTAATCCTAGAGCTGGGGAGGCTGAGAAAGGAGGACCACTACTAGTCTGAGCTGTGTAATGTGACCTTGTACCAAATAAATAAATGATTTTTTAAAAAATGCAGTAGGAACACATTGGTGTCAAATATTTCTAAACATTTTGACCATTTAAAAACATTTAACTGGGGGCCTGCCCCTTAGCTCAGTTCTTTAAGTGGCTGCTTCAACAAAGCAGTCAGGCTCAAGTTGCTGTGGTTCGATCCCCACAACTCAAGCCAGCCAAACCTGCACTGAAGGCATTCGGAGCCTCCCCTACCCCCAAAAGAAATCCCTCCCCCTCCTAAAAAAATTTAACTGTTTAAAGGCATACCTTTGGCTTCTGTATAGCCAATATGATGTGTAAAATATATGGCACAGTCTTGAGAAAGTCTTCAGTTGCACTTCTCAGAGAGAATGTGACAGATACTCTCCCTTCGGGAGTCTCCTGAGAAGGTACTGGTGGCCAGACTAGAAGCCAGAGGTGCCCAGGCCTTGCTCCGGCCCGCCTCGTGCTTCTGAATCCACTGAGATGCACACCTGTATTCCTAAGGGGCTGCATTTCTACAAGATTATTTTAAACTACAGGCAGTACTTTTCACCAAATCAACCACTCACCCATCACCCTCTCTGTCTGAAGAACCATCTGGGAATTGTTCTCAACCAGCTGTAGCTCCATGGGAAACCTCACTGGCTACAATGAAGCCACTGGCTAAGAGCTCCAGAATCATTTTCTTGTAAATCCCAATGATCCTTACTCACATAGATTTATAGTTTTCGCCATGAAACTTGACAAAACAGTGTCAAGTACACAGAGAAAGAGTGGTAGGATCCTTGTTATAGTTTGTGTCTAGCTGTCTCCCCAAAGCCTCATGCAGGCTTGGGGCAGCTTCTGGAGTTTGTGACTGGTTACTACGGATGTGGGTGCTGCGCCTGCCATGGGGCAGTAATCTGCATTACAATGTAAGGAGAAAAGAGAAGCCCGCTGCTTGAGCTGCAACTACTCCCTTATGCTCTTGCTCTTTGCCACCGCCATGAAAGGTCGCTTTCTGCTATGCGCTGCTCTGCATTGGGTCCAGCTGGATATGGACAGAAACCTCCAGTAACTGTGAGCTAAATAAACCTTTCTGTCCTTCATTTTGAGTGTCAGGTATTTGTCCCAGCAACGAGAAGCATAACTAAGACAATCCTCTTCTTTCTCCAGACCTCTCCATGATGCTAGTCCCCACTCCCTGTGTGCCCAATCAGAGCTGTGAGGCGTGGCCCTGTGCACCCAATTGGAAGCCGGGAGGCGTGGCCAGCCCTGGAAGTGCTACTGCTCTGAGACAGCACCTGCAGCCTGCGGTGCCACCGCACGCACGGCTAGTCATCACGCTTCTTCCAGCCCAGCACACGGCTGGATCCGCACCCGGACTTCAGTGAGAAACTGGGACTCAGCAGTTCTACTACAGACCTTTAGGAATGCTTCCTTTTGCTCAAGGTGCTTGCTGATCATTGGGGTGACATGGTCTGTCTCGGAGTTGGGGCCCAGCTTGTCGGCTCCTCCACACCAGTCTTCCTCTCTCTTGTACTCCTGCTCTAGGCTCTCAAGAACACTACAGACCTGTGAGGGGAAGAAAGTTCCAGTAGCGTCACCTAGAGCACTTTCAAACAGTTCGAGTAAGAAGGTGGTGGCGGAAGGACCCAGAAGACTAGCAGTAGCCAGGGGCTCTCCACGCACAAGGGAAATCCACAGGGCTGCCAGGGAGGCCTTTCAAAGCAGGAACAAAGCTAAAACTAAAGTTTCTATCTCTATCTTATATGTCTCAAGTTGAAGATTTAAATTGGAGAAGAGCTTGTTTTCTCAGCTGCTTCTCAACCCAACTTTGGATACCCAAGGAAGGCAGCGACAGTAATTTTAATTGTAGTGTGTCTTTCCCTGCTTAGGTGACTCAATAGTGTCAGACGCGCAAATGACGATGGAACTCTCCTGACCTGCTCTGAAGTCTTATAGAAGGCGACAGAGGCATTGACGAGCTTGAGGCGGTCTTCCATCTTGAGCATGAGCTGCTGCCAGTGGGAGGCCACCTTCTCGGCACAGTCTCGGATCATGTCCATGTCATAGTGGTTGGCCTGCAGCATGGCCTCGGCTTTCTGCTGGACCTGCAGTGCACTCTGGTGTGTTTTCTAGGTACAGGGAAAATGCAAGGCTGGTTTAGCAGGGATGTCATGCATTGACTGGAGGGAGCTGGGATTTTCTTCATGATTTACAGAATCGATTCAGTTGCTGCTCATTAGGATGCTTCTCAAAGCACTGCATGCACAGGATTCAGGAAAAAGAGCTCTATGCACAGCAACCGAAGAAAGGATGAAGTCCATGAAGACTTCCCAGAATGGGTCTCAGCCGTGGGCTTCTCAGTTTGAGAAATAGGAAAGACCCTTCACAGACAATATTCTAAAAACCCTGATGGAATGTTCCAAGTGTATTATTCCTGTTGATCTTCCTCATAATAGCTACTGGAAGCAAATGATCAAGCAGTGGCTGGACTGAATGCTTTTTATTTTCATCTTCAAGTTAAGAGTTGGGCTTTAGTGAAAATTTTGTGACTTTAAAAAGAAAAGGGCCAGACAGCTCAGCAGACTAAAGTGCCTGCTTAGGCAGAGGGCAGTGGCCAGGTTCAACCCCAGGCAAGTTGTGCCAGCCCTGCCCCCAGGGCTTGCTGAGGTGGTGACTGGCACTAGGCATGGTGGCGCCCACATGTAATCATGGCTTGGGAGGCTGAAAACAGGAGGATCACTATGAGTCTGATCTATGTAGTGAGACCCTATACTAAATACATAAAAGTAAATACATAAATAAAAGAAAAAGAAAATAAAAATCCTGAAGAAAGGTTAAGGATGTACCACTGTGTTCTCCAGAAGCCTGTGCCATGCTATGATAGACCACAGGGGCTCACACAGAATTCCCATCAGTCTCGCTCAGAGGCTCAGCATGTTGGGAAGGGGCTGAGGTCAAGGATCTGCCAGGGAAGTCCTAAAATGCTGGGTTGGAAGAGAGCTCAGCGCAGCACACGGTTCTCTATGGATGCAGGTTTACAAAAAAGAAAAAAAGTAAAATCTTGCCTTTCACCTAAATATTGCAAACAGCCTGTACGACGTTATGCACAACACTCACTCGTTGCCTGGATGCAGTGACTTAATACCTGCCATTTAATTACTAGAAATCACGTGGCAGAGCATAGTTACAGTTTTCAAAAGCTGCCCGATTGGAGCCTCAGGAGAAGTGTGTCCACTGGCATTCTATAGGGAAAATAGGCTGAACTAGGTAAAAAAAACATGGTGGGGACTTCTGTGACCTTATTTTCTGGCTGAGAATATGTATGTCAATAGAGCAGGAATGTGTTTTCTGTTATCAAATGCTCTTTTCCTCACTTCTGGAGCCCAATGGTTAGAATCAGAACTCTCCGTCACGCCTTCCGCGCCAGCCCCCTGATCAGTGCCACTGCTGGGAGTGAAGGTGGGCAGAAGGGAAAGGCCACGGCTTCCTGCTGACCCTTGTCCAGCAGGATGCTGCCGCTGCAGGGATGGCCGGAGGCTCTAGGCCAGCACTAGGCACTGCCATATGACCTTGGACTGCCTGTGGGCTTGCTGAGGTACCCCAGCCCTCTGTCTTGGTGCCGCTCGGTGTGAGGCATGAACGTGCCTACATGAAAATAACACGAAAGCCTCACTTGAACCTCCAGTTTGGCCTCTCTGGGTCCTGCATGGTCCTGACCAGCGGAAGCACATCCTGCCAGTCTTGTAGTACAAAAGGGCCCTGGCGGCTTGGACTTCTGCTGCCTCGCTCTCCTCGGTTGCTGTACCACCACTTTCTCCCATGTCCACGGAAAAGTAAGCACTGCCATTTTCACCAATCAGCCACAGGTGGCTCTCACCAGAGCAGGGTTAGCAGCCCAGTCCAGGGGCTGGAAAGGCCAGCTGCAGGGAGGGCAACCCTTACCTCGATGGCGTGCTGGAACTGCTCGTGTTCTCTCTGCAGCTGCTCTGCCTCCTGCAGTGAGCTGGCTGTGATAAGCCCGGCGTTGAGCATGGATTCCCCATTACGGATCCAACCCAGCACCTGAAATGTGACACAGGACAACTCTAAGTGGTGGCCTTTCCAGTGCATCCTGCAGGCCACTAGGAAGGGGGCCAGGTTTGTGAGGTGGTCTCAAGTGCTGATTTCTGCAGCACTGCTAGCTCAGTGAAAGCCTATAAGGGCATCTCATCTTGAGATGAGAGTGACAACTTTTCTTATCCTTACAGCAGATGGCAGCAGCAGCAAACACAGGTCAGGACAGGATGATTCCTTCGCTATGCAGCAGGCACTGTACTTGGGCTGTGCGGCATCTCGTTATTAGGACAGCTGTGTCGGCTCAGGACAGAACTCCCAGGAAGGACTCCCCAGCTTCCCTGCTGCTTGCCTCAGGTGCCCAGCTCACCTGCTTCACTTCCGCCTGCAGGTGACGCAGCTGCACGCACTGCTCCAGGTGCTTCCGATGCTGCTCTGCTGCCAAGTCCAGCTCCTGCTGCTTTTCGTGAAGGAACTCCAACAGGTCCTGGACCCGAGTGGCCATGTCCACGTCCCTATCACAGAGCAGCTCCACACCTGGGGACACACAAGGGAGACCCCTACAACTCAACCTGCCTTTTGACTATTGGGTCTCAACTGGTAAAAGACACACAGCCTGCCTTTGTGAAAGGACCTCTTGGGGAACCCCAGGCACCCCAGGCTGGACGCAGAAGGGCCAGCCTGACAGAGACACAGGTAACTGTATTTGAAGATGACCTAGCTAAGCCTGCGCCCTAAATCCATGACTTGGTGGATAACTTGGTGCTAATGGATCAGCCTTTACAGGAGTTTTTCTTTTGTATCTAGTTTACTCTCTGGAATTACAGCATTTATCTTACATAAAATAAGTCAAGTACACTGGCTGTTGCTAAGCAAGGTCCTAGTCCCACAGCTACGCTGTATATTAGTTAACCTGAGACCACAGCGACATCTGCTGGGAAAACATAAACATAAACATTAAAGAAAATACTTTATTTGGAGCTATACTTCGTTCATGCTAAGTTCCAGCCCAAGAATAAACTGCTGAACTATTATGATGAACTATTATGATGGTCATCTAACATGGCCGAAGCCCAAAACCAACAGCTTATCTTCCCAGAGACCACCCCCGCCTTCAGCCCTCCCCCCGGTCCTAGCCATGATTCCCTCTTACTTTTCCTGCACCACAAGGGAGACCCCAATCAAGTCATTAGGAGTCACTAAACCTGCCCCTCAAACTCTGCCCCTAGCAAAAATTCATATAATCCCAAGGACCATCTGTCTCAGGTCAGAGGATTCCCCATGTTCCTCAGATTCTGTCCATGTCCTCAGAGTTAATAAAGTTCCCCCCACTTTTGCTTCTCTGCTGCATCACTGAAAAACCTAACAATTCACAGAGATATGACATGTCATTTTGAAAAATTCAAATTCATGGTACCTGAAATAATACATGAGATCAGTGAGTTTATAAACATAACCTTAAATATGATTAGTGAAATAAAATACAAAACATTTTCTTTTAAAGAACACATATCACTAAAAGCCGTATCTTAGGGGCTACGACGTCTGCAGCCATCCGCTTACCAGAGGCCTGGACTTCGTTGACGTACTGCAAGAGGTCCTGCCCTTGGTGAATGACGTCGAAAGTCAGGTTGTTCATGGTCAGGGCTTTGTCCGCATGGTGCTGGAGGCGCTGTTCCGCAATGGTGAGGTCTTCCGTGTCAAAGTCATTCATCTGCTGAGAAAGCTCATCATTCCAGGACTCAAGATCTGAGATGATCTAAAGGAGGAGAACACTTGTTTAAAATCAAGATTCTAAAATGTAAACTCATGCAACCACATTTTACTGTGTCTGGTGAGAAACGGACAGTGTCAAAACGACACAGGAAGGGTTGGACATGTAGCTCAGCAGTCGAGCATGTATTCAGCAAGCACAAGGCCCTGGAGTCAACCTCTGAAAGATCAAAATTGTACATTTTTAAAATGGAAAAGCTTTTGGTATACAGAATATATCTTTAAGTGTTATGCTTTGTTTGTTTTTTTTTTTAAAGATTAATAGTAAATAAATAAGGCCAAGCATATAGCTCAGTGGCATAAGCACCTGCCTGGCAAGCACAAGGTCCCTGGTACTGAAAATAAATAAATAAATACAAAGACAGCTGAAGGAGCTCCCCTGACGGAAAAGATGGAATGACTAGACACACCACAACTCAGTAAAATATACTAAGTACATACAAATCCATTCATCCTTAATGACACTTAAAGAGCTAAAAAGCCAAAAAGAGAAAAAAAATTTGTTTCTGATTAGAAGCAGGTAGAAAACCAACCATAGTACTGAAAATTAATTAAAACAGAAAAGCAATTATTTAAACATTTCATGATGAAACATTTCTTAAATGATAAGAGCAGCCTCAGCATCTCTACAGAAGCAAGCCAGAACGGATGTGCATTCCTGTGTGGGGAGCTGTGTGTGGGCCACCCCCCCCCCAAGCATTCCTGCACAAGACCGAACCCAAGTCTAATCAGGTCTGTGCATCTACTGTCTATGTTTAGAGGAAATACCAGGGGCAAAAAAACAGTTAACCTAAAAGAAGTCAAGCAAGAAAATGACAACAGACCCATGGCAATCAGAGTCATGGGATGGAGGAAAAGGAGGAGGGTGGCAGAAGGATGGCGATCCTAGGCTAAGTGACTAATACCAAGTGCAGGAGCCACCCTGCTAACTTAGGGCCTGTATCGGGCATAGAAGACGGCAGAAGATGCTACTACGTGGATGAGCTGTTTGGTGCACTGTGAGTGTGAAAGAAAAAGGCCTTTTGAAAGAGTTCTGAGGCAAATCTAGGAGTTGTTAAATGTAAGTTAAGGAGATTTTTCTTTAAAATACCTTTGCGTAAGGACAATGAAAGAAAGGATATTCGAAGAAGCAAGAGTGGTAGCTTCTCCTGCATTTGGGGGGCAAACACATTCTTTTATTACTAAGGTTTGCATGCAATATGTCAATATTACCAGACTGTACTATAACTCTATTATTATGCAATACTAGCTGTACTATGACTGTATCATTGAGCTCTACTTTATTAAATTAGTATGTTTAAACAATGCCAAATTGGACATAAACCATGAAATAACTGAGGAAGAAAGATTTTTTAAAACCAGATCACTGTAACTTTAATCTTTATGTAAGCAGAGAGTTCTTCCTTGTTTTCTGAACCTAGGGAGAGGAGATTTAGGTGTGACAATGACACATGGGGCCCAGACAAAAATCACTGGATAAAACACATCAGTGTGCTGAACCAGAAGGAGCGAAGAGCCCGCCTACCAGGAAGAAATCCCAAGGATGCCTTGAACAAAGGACCACCAAGGAAAGACCCTGCCTCCAAGGTGGCTTTACGGTTTATTAACACCACAGCAAGAGAAGACAAGAAATATGGGGCAATAATAAAACTCAAGAACGTGTAAGTCTTTGGTTTTGGGGGGGCATTATTTTTGGGGCAGAGTCTCTCTAAGTTGCCAAGGCTAGGCTTAAACTTGAGATCTTCTGTCAGCCTTCCAGGGTGCGGAAACTATAGGCTACCGCCACACCCAGCTAGACTACCTCCCAGAAGTCACAGGCACTGTAAGCTGACCTCTCCAATCTATACATAATTATGACTTTTACATTTAAACGGTCACAGGATAATACATTAATGATTTTGCTTTTTTTAAATGAAAGATCAGTAGAACTGGTCTTATTTGGAACAGAGGCAGGCTGCAGTGTCAATATTCTAACAAGAACCACAGAAATCCTGGATCCACTGTGCTGAGGATACTATTTTTTAAAAACTTAGCCAAGTAACAAGAATTTCTACTATAAATGTGATTCCACACTTTGCATAGCAGTTAGATGAGGCATCTTCTCTGAGAAATCCCAAGAGCCCAGCTAGGCCCTGGCTGCTCCAATTCACACGTGTCAGGATTCTAAAGAGGGGTCCTCAGTCTGCGGCCTCAGCAAAATCTTGAACCGTCTCGGAGCCACCAGAGACTGGATCGCAGGTTCACTTCCTCAGCTCAGGAATGCACTCACCTGAGGTTTGGTACTCTGGCCCAACTAGGGCGCTTGTCATCCTGCGGCTTCAGCGTGAGGGGATAATGTTTGTTTCTTTACCAGATTCAATGCAAGTAGAAATGCGATGAAAAATATTTTCCCATTCAAGAAACATTAATTCAAGTTACTTAAAAATCTTTTTTCAAATATCAAAATATGCTCGAAGAAAAACTTCAACAAATGCGTCTGGCTGCTTTGTGTTTCCTCCTTGAAAACATTCAGTAAGTGGCTAGGTTTCAGAAAAGCAAGGCCAGAGAAGTCAGAGGACAACAGGCCTGCTCTGTCTGTAGACCCAACGCAGCCACCAAGGTGGCCCCTGCAGGTACTCTAACGGGCCCTGCTCTGCTGGCTCCACACTGATCTGGTTGTGAGGCACAGAGCTGGAGAGCACCTGTGCAGGCTGCCCAGCACTGTGGTGGGTCAGGGTTTAACTGTTCTCGGTATTCACCGGTGAAGCAGGGAGAAGAGCCAGGAAGGCCCTCAATGAAAACAGCGCTGGAGTTTTAGCTCAGCAGCCAAGCAATGGCCCCAGCAAGGGGCGCGTTCCAGCCAGGCGCCAGCCCGCGCTAGGGCTTCTCCCTGCCTGCGTGTCCCCTGAGCATTGTTGAGCTCTGAAGCCCAGGCCGCACAGGGACTGTGTGCTCTGTGGAGCCCACAAGGGCTGCGAGTGACTCCAAGCAGCACAGACTTGGCCAGACAAGCCCTGGTGGCTGCTCTGTGCGTCCACACACAGTTCAGTCTCCACCACTCTGAGTAATCTCTGCTTGGATACACCATGCTCAGGAGAAAAGCTCTTCTTCCTTAGCACAGAACTCAGAAACACCCCGCCTGTTATTGGGAAAAGGGAACCTGTACTTCTTTCTGCTATTCACATACAGGTTGCAAAATCCATTTTTAAGTATAAATTACAGAGAATCTGAGGATATATCTGTGTAAAAAGGTGACAACTGGGTTCCCTATTGCTGAAAATGCACAGGCTAAGGTTACTCCCACTCCTAGAGGGAAAAGGTGAGAGAAGGATGCAAAGAGAAGGAGTGGGAAGCGAGGGAAAAGGAAGGAAGCAAGAGAGGAGACAGAGGCCAGCAGAGGACACTCTTAAGCTGCAGCTGCGGTCCCTGCTGCAAAGCAAGGGGATGCTGTGCAGCTATACACTGGAACTGACACATGCTGGACACAGCCACTCTCAACACCCACTGCCAGTGTGGCTCCCCCGCCCTGCCCTTCCCCAGCTCCCCTGCCTGACTCTGCCGCGTCGCAGCCCCCAGGGTGAGCCCGAGCCTCCCAGAGCTAACCAAGGAAGTCTCGACCACTCTGGAACTCCGTACACCTCTGCCCTCCACTTTGCAGTGGCCGGGAACTGGGCGAGGGTGCCGGGCAGAAGCAGGGACAAGGAGGAGGAGAGAGGAGGATGGAAGCAGGGCCCCGGGGCCGCCTGCCTGCCTGCCAGGAAGACTGCACGATGGACACTCACATCGATGGCGTCCCTCTCAAATATGCGCAGCTGCAGGAAGAGCTCCAGCTTGATCTTGCGCTCCTGGAAGAGCTCCTCCATCTGTGACTGCGCCTCATCCAGCTGCTGCAGCACCGTCTCGATGTGGTTGATGGAGCTGTTGTGAGGGGTCTTGTTACTGGAGATGGCAGAATCTCTGTAAGGACACAGGAGCGAATGGGAGTTTACGGAGACAAACAGGACCTGAGGCAGAAGTCGCACACTGTTAGACTCCAGATCCAGCAACTCAAATCTTCAGGGAAGAAGGCTGGCAGGAAACTGGATGCTACTGCTTAATGTGGAAGACACTGGAGCCCTGCAAAGCATCAGGCTCCTTCTCCTGAGCAAGCCCCAAAGACTGGAGGATGTGCCGAGGAGTTTCTTTGTCATGTTCTCGAATCACTTTCAAAAGAAATGCAATAATTACACAAAATTACTTTGACAGAGTTTTATTCTTAGCCACTTTGCTCCTTAAGTAGAGAGAACAGCTGCTACCTGTTTAGTACAATGACAGTCATATTGCTTTTGAGAGGTTAACCTTTAACACAACCAATTAAACCTTTAGTAAGTAACTTCTGCCTGACTCCTCACAGAAAGCGTCATGCAAAGCTGTGAGACGATTCCGCAGCTGTCCTGAGTGACACAGCGTACTGACTTATGAAGCACCTCCAATGGCCAAGTACAAGGAATCTGTGAATTTGCTTTCTCAAGCAACACAGTCCACTCAGCCCCGCCTGCTAGTGTGCGGAGCACTGAGGGCTGGGCGCACGGCCTGTCTCCTGTGCACCTGCACTCAGAGATGGGTGCATACCACACACCACCTGAGACAGGCCAGACCTGAGGGACAGAGGGTATACTCCTAGTAAGTTCAGATTACTATTCAGAAAGAAGTTTCAATAATTCTCAGTACATGCCATGAGGAAATATTGATGAAAGCTGAATTCAGAGGGTAATGAATCCATGTTGTAATATGAAAAGTTATGGAGCTAGAACTGTGAAGGAGCAGGAGGGAGAGAAAAAGAAGAGGAAAAGCTGTGCTGTGCTTTGAATTGAGAGGCTTGCTGTTCTCCACCTAGATGGACAAGAGTGCAGGCTACTTGTGCAGAAAGCGGGAGGAGTGGCAGGGGCCCCAGAGGCGCTCAAGCTCTGTGCTGGACCAGGCACGTGCAAGGCCCACCTCAGCTGCTGGATGAGGTCCTCTCCTTCCTTGATCACGTTGACGGTCACCTGTAGCGTGGTCTGCTGCTGCTGGCCGAAGCGCTTGATGAGGTCCTGCACAGCCTCCACCGACTCGGCATACACGTCATCCAGCAGCTCCTTCTGCAGCTCCTCCAGCCATGTCCACAGCTGTAGACAGAGGGGCACAGTGAGCGGCGGCGTAGGGACCAGGCGAGGCATACGTGGAAGAGACTGGCAGCGGGCTGCTTCCAGAGAATGGGAGGGAGGAGAGGGAGGAAGAAAGGGAGGAGGGGCATCCCAGACAGTCAGTCCCATGCTAGCAAAATGCACGCCACTGCTGCACTGAGAAACATAAACAGCCAGTAAAGCGGAAGGGGCTGTCACAAAAGAGAAAAAGGAAAGGGAAGGGAAGTCACTCTTTCCCATTCTTCCAAGGTTCAATGTGGAGTGACAAGGAAATTTGAAGATTCCCAAAGACAACAGAAACATCTGCTGGACACAAGAGGCAGCCTCCAATGGGTCTTCCGCACTTGTTTTATTTTTAGCAAAGGTATTACACTCCAATATTAATTATTAAACTGCTGCTCAGAGGTCAATGCTTTATACACGTCAGCACAGAAGGATGTGTGCAATGTAGTAAGATGGACGCACCACCATGCCTGGTGGGATCGAGATGCGGGGCCCTGAGTGAGCACACTCCCTGCCCAGGTCCCCAGGGCCAGACCACCACAAGAAGACAGCATGTGCCGGACACTTCATTGCCACTACCACTAAGTGTGTCCCTGGGGACCTCGGAGAGTAATGGGAACTTGGAATGAGAGTGGCAAGAACTCCTTCAGGCCTGGGGGAGCTGGGGATCAGAGTGTTGCCCACTTCCTACAAGCCCTTGGGATAGCATCCCAGAAACCAAAAAGGGCAATAACTAAGCTGAACAATTCTGGTGGCTTGGTCACCAGCTCTGCCTGCTGGTGGAGAATATGCTTCTAGCTCCCTCTGAGGTGTGTGAGGCATCCCGCCCTTCTCAGTCATGTCTGTTCCAGCAGCTGCCTCAGCAGTGACGAGGACACAGTCAAGGGGCCCCTCTGGCTCATGGCCGCTACCTGTGGAGTCACAAATCAAAAGCGTATCTGCAAACCACACTAGCAAAAAGAAACCATGCCTGCACTTGGGCTTTTGTCTCATAGGTGATCCTCTGATGAAGCAGCTAAGATACACTGCCACACACTAACTGCATGAGATTACAGTGCCCCCCACGGTGGTGAGTCTGCCACAGGCCTGCCCCCACAGCAGGCTCCTCCTGTGCCAGCAGTGACCACCTCCTCTGCACAAATGCTTCCTCATGCCCAACGCCATCATCCCTCCTGGAAATCGCCGAAACTTGGTGTGCTAGAACAGGGACCCTAAGAACCCGAAAACTGCGTGAAGAAGTTCCTAGAGGGAGCAGATGGGAGCAGACGCAGTGCAGCGCTGCACACGGGTGAGTCGGCCTAACTAGAAGGGTGGACTCAATGAACGGACAGGATTTGCTCAGAGACTCTAACTATATGCCCACTTGGCTGTTATAAAGAAAAACAAGGCCAGGGAGAAGGCTCAATGGAATAAGCACTTCTCTGGCAAGTGCAAGGGCCTGAGTTCAATCCCTGGTTCCGCAAAAAAAAAAAAAAAAAAAAGAATAACAATCTACCAAAACAAGCTGGCAGTACTGTAGTAAAAGAGTTATTATGTAATCTGTGGGCTTTGCTACTTAAGAGGTTAACCTGCTTTCCATACACCAGGTGGGATGGTGGAACAGGTGACCAGCCAGACAGAGAAGCTGCTCATTTGCTCCCAAAGAAGACAATCCTGAACACGTAGCCACTGCGGCTTTCCTGTTCTCCTATCCTTCCAAGGTGAATGCTTAGGGAAAAAACAGCCCTATGCAAATTAATTTATTTTGTTGAAAATGAAAATAAACCATTTACTTCCTTCTTTCAACTCATTTACTTATCTGAAGCTACCCAACCCCGTGACTATACAAATGAATTTAGGACAGGAACTGTGCTTGGTGTGTCTAGCCTGAGAGTCAGGCCCTCTCCCTGACATTGGACAGCATGGCTCTTCCAAGCCCGGATGCTCTGTGAACCTGCTGGCCCTGCCTGGGACCTCGGAAGCCTCTCCTGTGATCCTTCATGAGCTTGACTCAAGGTCCCACCTTGTGGGACACAAAGTGGGGTAGGATATTCATCTGGGCAAAAAATTCCTCTTTTCCACATATATTACCAGAACGATCCTTAAAGTTGTGGGGCATCTAACACTGAACAGAGAAGATCAAACAATAGCTAGAGCCAGCCCAACATGGAGATACGACATGGAGATGTACAGCACGGAGATGTGCTTCCAGATAATTCTATAGCAATAACGTGAGTTCATGTTTCTTCTGTAACACTGCTCATAAGGGGAGTACAGATGCCAGCGTCATACTGCTTGAGCTCAAGCCCCAACTTCATATTTCCTAGCATGTTACCTTTGATATTCTTTATCTGAATCTATATCTTAGTTTTCTATCTCTAAAATGGGCATGATAATAATACTTCCTTCAAAGAGTTGCTAGCAGATTAAACGAGATGATATAAAGTGAAGAAATAAAGACCAGTCATTATTACATTTTGTTCTTTAAGAAAACCTTATAAGCAAATGTGTAGTGTTTATTTTCTCTACATAATTTCTGAATGCACCCAAGTTCAAAATATGTCTAGTAGAGCTGGGGAGACAGCTTGACAGTCTAAGTTCCTGCCTGGCAAGCACAAGGACCTGGGTTCGATCCCCAGCACTGCATGCTGTGCTAGCCCCGCCCTCACCAAGCTGGCCACCAAAACTGGGCGTGGTGGCGCATGCCTGTAATACCAGCGCTAGGGAGGCTGAGCCAGGAGGATCACTACAGTTTGAGCTGCATAGTGAGATCTTGTACCAAATACATAAATTAAAAAAAAACAACAAAACACCAAAAACTGTCTAGTAAATGTAACATCATTCTATATTTAAACCTTCTTACCCTAAAAATAGTAGAGTACGAGAAAAAGCAGTCTGTCAGATTCTACAGAAACTGCTTCCTTTCAGTGCTACGGGAAGTACCAGCAGTATTCGAGGTCAATTCTTTGCCCTGACACCTGGCAGGTCAGAAAAACAAACGAAACAAACAAACAAAAAAAAATCCATTAGCACATTCCCTACAACATCCTGGCCATATTAACACGCATCCTGGTACAATGTGTTCATACAGGCTGGCCCACACAGGAGACTGCTAGACAGGTCCCGGGATTACACAGGGGAAGAGGGAAAACTAACTGTGGTAGGAGGAACAAGGCCTTGTTTAAAACTACAATGTAAAATGCCTAACGTTTAAGACTTTTTCTTAAATGTGCCCCTAAGACATTTTCTCTGGTCTCACAGCAAATATTCTCTTTCAATATAAAGAAAAATATCAAGTCTTTCTAATGTCAGCTGAGGATGTGCTGATCCATAATGTAACACGATTCAAGCAAAGTCTATTTTTAAGCTCTTAAAATGGTACACATCATGTCTAAAATATCCCAGAATGAAGGCATGAGAAAAGGTCTGTAGGATGCCTATGAAGTTCTTACCACAAACTTCCTAAGGGTGCATAGAAACCAATTTCTGCACTAACTTCTAATTTTGAGAAGATATATATTTTTTGCAACAGCAAGAGAAACTGCATCCATAGAATTAGGTTCTATAGCAACCTAAGTGCTACTTTTAAGAACCACAAACTAGTCAGAAAGCCACAGGCTTAGGAAATGCTGCCCCCTAGAGCCCATCAAAGCAGCTGGCAGTTTATCACGGAGAGGTCCAGGGCATTTGCAGACTAGTGCAAACGTTCTGAGGGTGAGAACTTGAACTCAGAACAGGACTGGGCTGCACACACCATATATACAGAACCAGTCCTTGGGCCAGGATACAAAGACAAGGATGGGCTAGGGAGAACGTACGGTTTTACAGAGAAAACTTCTGTGATGAAATGTGAGAGGACTCCAGAATCAGAGTTTGATCCAGTGACCCTCTCCCATCAACCCTTTGTCCACAGCCCTCAGTGGGCCCTACAGCTCCTGGAAGAAAGATGCTGGAAACATAGACCTATACAGAAACTCAGAAGAAATCCTGTGATAAATTATGACTTATGCCTGTTGAGACCTGTTGGAATACTAGCTCATTCAACATATATGGCAAGTCTTCATTTAGAGCTTGGTAAGTTCATCTTCCATGCCAACCCAACCACTCAGGCTACTTGCTTGGAGCAAGAGTCCTGCAGTGTGACAGCAGGCACCTCCTCCAGCCTTTGGCGTCACTCACTAACCAGCCCTGCACTGATATTACCACGTGCAGGAGTTTTAGTGTGGCAACAGTGACTTCAGTTATGGCAGTATGTCTGTCCCCAAAGCAATATAGACACCTCTCAGCACTACACAGATAGGTTCTTGGACGCAAATGAGCTAAGCAGGTTAGGTGGCACTGGGCCAAGGACCCAAGTGTGGCATCTTCTCCTCAAAGGAAGAGGATCCCAAGAGATTAAGCCAAACTGTCCTGCAGGACTTCAGGTCCCCCTGAGCTGATCAGTCTAGCATATTCTGTTACCTCCTCGTCAGCAAGTCTGGTGCACTGGTGGCTTTGGAGTGGTACGTACTTCCTTTTTCATGTACTGGGAATGAGTCATGTCTTCCTTCTGGGATGATTTTATCCTGGCATCTTTATCTTAGACATCAGTTGAGTAGTGGGTGAGAAAAGTCCTGGCCTTGTGCTGATGCTAACAAGTGAGCCTGGCCCTTCTTTTCTTGTCTTGTCTACAAATGCTGAAACACCTGGTTAAATGCCCATCCAATGATTCCACTGCATACCCTATACCCACCCAGAAACCTGGTAAGCGGTGAAACAAAACATGCTACGTTCATTCACTCCTTGTACCCTCTAGAACTCTACTCAGGCTTAATCTCAGCCTAAGAAAATACATACAATGTACTTTAAAAACTACAAGTGTGTTTGGAGTCCTTGGAACAATGGTGGCGTACCTATGGCACCTGTTTGCTTTTAAGACAAAAGTTAATATATGTGCTGTATTTTAAAACTAAGACCTCAGTATTTAGGGTTACTTGCAGTGTTGGCAAGTAAACATGTGGTTTGGGGTTGTGTTTGGGCACTTTGTCCTAAAGAGCACTTTAAGAGTCTCTCCCCACAGACCCTCCAAGGCAGCTAGCACTGGGACCCCCAGGGGCTCACTAAAGGCGTACTGTCAGCAGATAGATGTGGGCTCAAGATGCCTTACCCAGCAGACCCCCCAAGGCTGCTAGCACTGGGACCCCCAGGGGCTTCCCTCTACCCTTTCATCAAGATGAAAGTCCAACCTCCCCGATCTGCTTCTGAGTTTTATGCTTAAAAAAATGAAAATAAAGTTTTTGTGCTTTATTTTCAGTCTCTACAGGCCTAGCTTATGTGGAACCTTCAAACTTTCTGAGAAAAAGCAGAGTGATAGATTAATGGTCACCTTGTAATTCCCAGCAGAACTCAATCAGCATGGTGCTGGGTGTGGATGGCCCACCTGAGCACTGTTGTCAACTGCGTAACAGAACTGGAGGGAAGGCGTGTGCTGTCGATTCGCCTGGAGAGCTTGTCACACTGGCTTTCCTGACTTGAACTCAGCCTTTCTCGTGGTTAGAGCTCAGCGCCTTGCTGTTGCTGAGGACGGCTGCAGCTCTCTTTGGGGGAGCTCTGGTCCTCACGCGGAGCATTGCTTCGTGGCTTCATTGCAGAACCCTGATCCTGGTGGCAAAGATCCTTCATCCCAGTGGTGCCGACCTTCTAGCTTCCATCACTGGCCTTTGGGCCTTCCCAGCACAGATCCGTGAAACAGACTTGCATGGGACGTTGCTGGGGGCTGTAGGCCTCCAGCTGGACTCATGAAGGACGCTGCATGGGATCCAGGTCCTCGGCTGGATTCTTAGGGTCTCTGGTGTGTGGCCAGATCTGCATGCTTCTGCATTTGACTTTTTGGGTGAATATTATGAAATAATTTTATAAATTATTGTGTCCTGTGTTAAATCTATTGCCTTGCAAACCCTGACTACAACACCCAGCTGATATGCTGCTGTGACCATGTGATCACTCTGCACCTCCTGTCTCTATGAGAGCAGTGGGCAG
>NDGN011395904.1:0-10276 GCA_002564285.1 Tympanoctomys barrerae
TATGAAATTATGAACACAGTACATTTTTATTTTATATGAAAAATAAAAGATTTCAAAACAAAGTTCAAAAAGAGAAAAGAACAAATAAACCTGGGGAACTTACAAAGATAATACATGAAAAAAGCATATATTTTTGAACTTTTAATATAAATATTGATAGATATAACTGCTGGTGTGCTGGAAATCTGTCTCTGAAAAAACATCTAGTGGTTTGGTAGGGTTTTGCTTGATCAAAGCTTGCCTATCGTTATAATCATTTTAATGAAATTTCTCATGTTATATTTTGCAATGAAAGCAATGAAAAATTACATTGTACAGGACATGCAACCCCTTTGACCTTTTGTTGGAATGGCACCATTTCTTCTTAGCTCCAAGCATCCTAGAAGTCCCTTAATAGACTTTCATGCTCATTGGCACACCTTCCATGTTGTTTCATTGCTAAATGCTTAATTTTAATATGATCACAATAGTGTCCTGGCATTATTCTGTTTTTAAAGTTCACTGAAAACAAAAACAAAAGAAAACAAAAATAAAAAAAATAAATATTAGTTTTTGGGTGTGATTATTAATTTTAGCTTTTACATCAGTTTAATGACATTAATTCTGTAATTATTAAAAGTTTCTTTAATCATCCTCAGGAATTGATCATTCAGCAATGTGAACATGAATATTATTTTTATCAATGTTCTTAAAAAGTAAAATGCAATCAATAGTGGTACACTTGGGTGATTTGCACAAAAATGAAGACCAAAGTGTTAAGTGAAATAAATCAGATACATGAGCTTAAACATTGTATAATTTCTCTCATGTGAGCTACTCAAACTCTAAATAAATTAAAAAGCAAAATGAAGGGTATGTACAAGGAGCCTGGAAGATGGATCTTTCACGAAAGGAAAGGGAAGATGGAGAGAAGGGAAAGGTGAGGAAAAGGAAATGAAAAAGGCATTAAGATGCTATAACTGTCATGCTGGCCCCACCCCGGGGCCTGCTGAGAGGCAGTTGAGACTGGGCGTGATGGTGCACACCTGTAATCCCAGAAGAGATTACAGGGAGGCTGTGAACAGGAGGATCACTATGAGTCGAATCTACTCAATGAGACCTTGTAGACCCTGTAGACCCTGTCCTAAATTAAATATATATAATATATGTAAATGTGTATATTAAAAATAATTAATTAATATATTATATTAATATATATTTTTAAAAGATGCAATAACTATGTGTGTCAACTTTCCATGAGCAATAAAATCCTTACATAACGAATATATGCTAATAAAACTAAAAATACCAAAGCAAACGTAAATTTTAAGGAATTTACATACTAAGTGTTACATTTTCTATGATTTTGAAGATTATACACCAATTTATATTATGGTGACTACTATCAGAACTTACGCTTTCAACCAAGAATGGCACATGTAAAGAAGTGAGGGCTTTGAAAGGTAGTTGGATCCGGAGGGCACAAACCACACGGAGGAACTCATGGTGGGATGGGCTGTTAGGAGGCAGGAGATCCGTGGAGGACGTGGAGGGGCGGGGTGACCTCGGAAGTCGCCCCTTCCCTTCACTCACACTGCCTGCTTCTTTTTTTGTTTGTTTGTTTGTTTGTTTGTTTGTTTTTTGGGGGGTTTTTTGTTTGTTTTTTTGTTTTTTTGCCTGCTTCTTGGCTGTCACGAGGTGAGTAGCTTTCTTCTACATTTTTCAGCCAGGGCGTTTCTGTCTCTTCTCGGTAAGAGCCCTGAAAGCTACGAAGCCACGTGGCCATGTCCTAAGGGACGTCTGAACCCATGAACTCAAATCAACTTCTGCCCCTTCAAGTTGTTGTTCTTGGGTATTTACTGACCAACATATTCAGCTTCTAGTAATAAAACAGCCAGTAATCACTTTAACCTTTCCAAATGCAGTAAACTTAAAAATTTAGGCAAAATCTACAAAAAGAAAGAAGTGGAAAAAAAATATATGTATATACACAGGATAGCTGAAATAGGTGTACTGCTGATTCCTAGTGGTCTATTAAAAGGAATAGTTAATCTTCATTTTTTCTTCTTTTTAATTTCTTAGACCAATTTTATAAACCTAAATTTGGTAATCTGAACAACTAATTTGAAGATAATATGTACTATAACAATATAATAATATTAGATAGTAACACTATGACATTTTTGAATTCCTATCACTTTGGTGAAATTTGTTGTTGTTTGTTATGTATTTTCTTACTATTTTCTCTTTGAAAAAAATATATTAAAAATTAGGGCCTATGTAAACCATTGGAGAACCAGTGTTACCAGACCATGATCTGTAAGAGGTTGAAGGCCAAGAGAAAGATTGTGTCTTTCGTGTTGTCTTAGCTCAAGGTGTTTTCTGATTACTGAGATTACCTGACAGATGGAAGGATAAATTGTTCTTTGGAGAGCCCATGAGCCAATGAAGGCTAGAACGTGTAAAGGAAAAGGAAGTAGGAAGTTTTTGATTTAATCACTGAAGTTTGTGGTTCTAAGGGATTGACTATTTAGAATACTGGAAACTAGGTAAATTTTCACAGGGACTTCAGATCAGTTGCAGACTCATCCAAATCTGAGAGCAAATGAAGGAAGCAGAGAATAGCTCTGCCTCTGAAGGTTGAAAACAGAAATTCTCAGGAAAATAACTCACGCTAGTCTCAAGGTATCTGTACTTTTTAAAGATTTCATGTTTAGTGCATATTAAAAAGAAAACCAATGAAATCACAAAAAGTTATAATACAAATGAAACCAGCACAAATAATATGCTTTTTGAAAAGAAGTCAACACCAACAAGAGGAATAAGAACAGACTCACTGACTCTTCAGATACTGAACTTACATGGCATTGATTTTAACCTACTTATATCCACAGAGGATAAAAGAAAAATTATGGTAAAGCCAGAAAGTAAAAAAAAGAGAAATGTAGAGGTTTGGGAACTGAAAATAATGCAACTAAGATTAAGTACCCAGTGGAACATCTCTTCGGGAGTTTAAACAAAGATGGGGAAAGAACAAAGTATCCAAAATAAACCATAGAGGGACAAAAATGCACAAGATGTAGCAGATACAGTGAAGAGGTCTGAAGGTTAGACTATATGCAGTTGAATTAAAAAATAATGGAAAGAAGGAACTGCGATAGACATGGTATCTAAAGAGTTAATATGACTAGGAACTTTCCAAAACAGATGAAAAATATCAAGTCTCATGTTCAAAATTCTGTTTTAAACAAAAGGAAAATATATAAAAATAAATCATATCTTGGCAGATAATATTATACTGTTGCAAAAGAAAGATACAGAGAAAAATATTTAACACAGCCACACTAAAGACCACATTATCTACTAAAAGCAAATACAAGATACACAGATGCGTTCTCAACTTCATGGTAGAGCCAGAAAAGGAACTACAAAATGCTAAAGTAAGTAACAAACTAAAGCTGTATAAGAAATACTCTTAAAATTATGAAGTAGAAATTGAAAGTTTTAGACAATTGCAGGTTGAGAGTTTTTACTACTAGCGTCCATGTGCTAAAGGGGATTGTAAAAGTAATTCTTGAAGTCTCTTATTAATGATCCCAGATTGGAGATCAGCGATATAAGAAGGAATGAAATCAATACAATGGTAAATATCTGAGTCAATGTAAATACGTATGTATTCAATCATAATAATACTAGGAGAGATACTAGCTACTATACGTAAAACATGTTTATATGACGTCCATTGTTATCTTTAAATAAACATAGAAAATTAGATTAATAGTAAATATAATTTTAAAAAGCAAGTCAACCACCAATTACCATTTCATTGCTATAAAATGAGAATTATATTTACAATTTTCACCTAACCCTTAACGGAATTATAAGAGGCTCAGCAATTTCCCAACTCCTAAAGAGAAAAAAGGAAATAAGGAAAATTGTCGATGTTATTTGCATTTGTGGAAGGTTGTGTTTTCATGAAAGCTTGCATTGCTATTTTAGTGTCAGAAGAAAATAGATGAGTATCATCCATAAATTAATGTATTAAAATAGTACATTGAAAATTAAAGTATGTTAAATAAATCCAGAAGAGACATGTATATAAGATATTAGGGATTGTTTTAAACTGATTCATATTTCTTCAGTCTTTAGTATGATATTGTGCTACAACTTTTAAAGCCATTCAGATAAGATTGCTAAATGATTGCTTTAAAAATAAGTGTATGGGGCTGGAGAGGTAGATCAGTGGACTAAGTGCCTGCCTGGTAAGCACAAGGACCCAAGATCTATCCCCCATACCACATGCCCTGCTGGCCTCAGAACCCTGGGCAATGAATGATTGGCTTTCAAAAAGAAAAGGAAAACTTAGATACCTTGCAGATATTATCCAAAAGAAGATACATATCTTTTACCAGCAGTTTTAGTAGATGTCAAGATGAATCGAATCACTAGAGATAAATGGGGACACTTATAATGATGATATATTGAATTTATTAGAGAGATATGACAATTCAAAATTTGCATGCACTGAAACCTTTTTTCAAGATATATAAATATAGAACAGACAGAACAGTCAGGAGAAAAGATTGAATCATAGGACTTTTTGCACCTCTCTTTCAAGACTAGGGAAGGTAAAAATCTAAAAGACTTTTGAATGATGCACCAAGCAAACTTGATCTGAAAGAACTATACGTTGTATGCTACTCCCAGGAAGGCCGTAAAATGCACATTTGGTGCGCATCTTGCATTTACAAATGGACCATTTTCCAGTTCATCAAGCAGGTCGCAAGAAAGAATGGAAATCATGCAGATTTCCTGAAAAAAAATTTTTTTCCTGAAAAAAAAAATAGCTGTGAAATGTTATAGCCCGAGAGGTGTAGTTCGGTGGTAAAGCACTTGTCTGCTATGCACACCCAAGACTCTAGGTTGGAGTTACAGGACGATAACTAGATAGTGTGCACATAAATGTCGTCTTAGTCTGCCTGGAGTTGTTAAAATGGAACACTACCAACTTGGCGATTATAAATGATAAGTGTGATTAGCTCATGTTTCTGGAAACTGGACAGTCTGAAACAGAAGAATCACATCTGGTGAGGGGCCTTCTGCTGCACCATCATGGAAAAGGAAGCAAGAATGGGGTTTAAAAAGAGAGAAAGAGGGAGAAGCAGGATGTACTTTGAGACAGGCTCACTTTCTTACAAGAACCTCATTCACTCATCTACTCAGGAAGGCTTACCCAAGTACCAATCACACAATCAGCCAGTCACCAATACCCGAATCCCAGTTACCAATCACCAACCACCTGATCACCCAATAACCAATTACCCAATGATTCAATCACAACTTATTAGGCCTCATATAATACTGCTGCATTTGGACTAAGTTTCCAACACATGTGCTTAACACATTCAAATTTTAGCAGGTGGAAACAAAGCACAACTCTCATAGAGGTGATCCACAGGTCAAAGACATCCATAAAGGTATTAAAATACTTCGAATTGAATAATGAAAATGTCACCTAAAAAGTGTGGGATGTAGCAAACTCCACTCTTGGGTGTTAATTTATGGCATTAAGTAAATTTATTAGGAATATGTTCTATATGTTGCCTCTTAAAGAATGTTTGGAGTAATTACAAATTGAATATCAATTATGAAAATGAAAAAGCAACAAACCAAATGAAGTAAAAAATAAACATAAAAATGTTAATATTAACAATACCAACAATTGAATCTTTAGAGAGGTTCATAGTGTTCATAAATATCTATTGAGAATAATCAGATAATAGGAACAAATGAGTAATGTCAAAAATGGAAAAGGATCAATACCTCATATCTATAGTTGCTAAAGATAAAGGTTGTGATGATTCATGCCAATAAACATAAGTGTTTACATTAGACAAATCTACCAAGCAGTTACTGGAGGACAGAAAATCTAAGCATATCTATCATTATAAAGACATTCAATCATAAATGAAAGCCTTCTTCAAAGTAAAATGCCAGGTCTAGGAAATGGTAGCAAACATTCTGGGGACAATGATGGCAATCTCAACAGAAATTCTTTCCAAGACTAGAGCATGGAGCAATGACTTCTCCACGCATCTCTCGTGTCCAGCGTAACCTCCGTGCTCAGAGCCTAAAGAGGTCACTATAGGAAAAGGAAATTAATGGCCACTTTTACCAATGAACATAGATGAAAATGTCTTAAAGAATTATTAACAAACTGGGGCCGGGGAGATGGCTCAATAGAATAAGCACTTCCCTGGCAAGCGCAAGGGCATGAGTTTAATCCCTGGTTCCAAAAAAAAAAAAGAATTAACAAACTAAATACAGCTATTTTTTAAAATTGGGGTAGAGCATGAACACATTTGTGCCACTGATGCAAGATTTGTTTAACATTCTAAAAAGAATGTGCAGAAAACTAACAGAAAAGAAAGAAATAGGATGATAATATGTACAAAAAATGAATAAAAAGTAATATATTTTATTTATTTTTAAAAATATTTTATTCATTTCAATGAGAAAAAAATAACAAACAGTTTCAAAAGAGGTTAGTAGGCCAGTTACAATAATTAATACATTGCTTATTGTTATCTTCATAGTAGTTATTCAAAGAACAAGATTCAGACATTGTATCTTGTGTAGACAATATAAGTACAGACTTTCCTCCTCACTGAACTAATAGAAGGTAACTGTATATCATCCTATTTTGCATATGCATATCTATATTTTTTCACTACAAACAGGCCCTTCATTTATGTCCCCCTTTTTTATTTTGTTTTTATTGATATAAAGTTTAGTACACTAAGAAATAAGTCTTCTGACTTTATAAAAGTCAGAAAACAAATAATACAGGCTACATATTATTTAATAAAAACAGTTGCAAATTTTGCCTTAGACAGGATATAATCACGCCTAATAATATACTTTGTGTTCCGTATTACCCTCACAGTTGTAGCTAATATAATAAAGTGAAGAAATAAAAGGTTTTTATGTAATGATTGGATGATTGGAAGCAAAGAAATAAAACTGTTTATTTTTAGACAACATGATGTTATTTAAAAAGTCTAAAAACTCTGCTTAAAATGTTAGGGTGAAGAAGATCAATATGTAAAGTCAACTGTACTGTTTAAAGGAATCATTAGAAAATGAATATTATAAAAGCACACCATTTACAGAAGCATGAGAAAGGCACACCACATAAGAACATCAACTAATGAAAATTCTGCATAGCTTTGCAAATGAAACTATTCAGTATTACTGAGAGAAGATGAAAATGATCTGAAGAGGTTAAGCAGAGTTTTTGTTTGCATATTTTAATTTTCTTTTCCTCAATATAACTCAAGAAGTTGATGACAGCTGCTTCTGGAAATTAGAATGGCCAAGTAAAAATCTTTAAAATGTTGACAACACAAAGTTAAAATGTTAAAAACATAAAGTCAGAAAAGTTATTTTACCCTCTGTTAATATGTCATTGTAAAACTATACAATTATGACTGTATAATGCTACGTATGTGTAGACAAAGAAAACTTTGAAGGGCAGTAAAAATCATATATAAACAGAAGGATGATTCCCATCTATTGTCACACACAAAATTTAATTTAAATATTTAAAATTTTTGTTTGTGCGTGTCAGCAATTCATGTAGCTTACAATCATCTTGGGAATGTTCACTTGTTTCTTTCCTTCCTTTAATACCCTTTCCTTTGTCTTTGCCTCCCTCCTCCAGTTCCTTAACCCATTATTTACTTTTGTATGTAATTTGTCTTACCTCCTACTGTGCCACATAATGCTTATATTTATTGAGATGATTAGGTTCTTGTTCATAGTAGATCTTTATTCTTGTTTCCCTTGCTGTCCTCTTCACCTGTCACTCTTGTTCCCTTGGACCACTTGTCTGTTGCAAGAGATGCATCCCCTTATTCTTCCTATCTGTCTGTTATCATTTTCCTTGTTTGTATTTGGCCTCACTCAAATAAGAGATACCATATATTATTTAAAATTGTGTGTTTATTTGACTCAACATTATAGTTTCCAGTTTCTTCCATTTTCCTACAAATCTTTCAAATCTTTCATTCATTATAGCTGAGTAGTATTCCTTTATATATAGATACTATATTTTTTTTACCCAGTCCTCTCCTGTTGGGGATACAGGGTGTTTCCAGGATTCAGCTATGACAAATTGTGCTGCTTTAAACATTGGCATGCATGTATCAGTGCAGTGTGATTACTTAAACTCTTTGGGGAGGATACCTAGCCAGAGATAGCTGGGTCATATGGAATGGTTGATTTCAGTTGTTAAGAAATCTCCACACTGCTTTCAGGAATCATTCTACTAGTTTGCATTCCCAGCAACAATGCAGGCATGTTCCTTTTTCCCCACAGCTACTCCAGCATTGGTTATCGATGATTTTTTAATGATTGCCATTCCTTCCTGAGTAAGATGGAATTATAGTATTGTTCTAATCCACATTTCTCTATTGGTGAGATATATATATATATTTTTTGTTAATATTATTTTTATTAGCTCATACTATGTCATTATATATATATACATATATATGTATATATATATATGGACCAATTTATTTCTCTGAAAATTTTGCCCATTTCCTGACTAGATCTTTAATTTTACACGTTTTAATTTTTTGTTGGTGTTGTTGTTCTTGGTGTATTTTAGACATTATTTCTCTAAGGAGTAGCTGACCAATTTTTTTCACATTCTGTAGGTGATCTCTTCATTCTATTGGAGGATTCACTTCCTGTACATGAGCCTTCTATGCTAATCCGTGCAGGCACATTCCTTGATTCTTGCTGCTATTTCTTGTGCAATTGAGATTCTGTTTAGAACCTTTCCCCCACTGAAGTCTTCAAGTATTTTGTCCATTTTATTTTTCAGGTTTAATATTTCTGTTTCAATGTTTAGATCTTTGATTCATTTTGACTTTGCTTTAGCTCATGGTGAGAGATAAAGGTCGAGATTCAACTTCTGCATTAGGATAAACAGTTTTCCCAGCACCACTTTTGAAAAGGCTCTCTTGGCTCCAGCACATGCTTTTTGGCACCTTTGTCAAAGAAGAAAATTTTGAATATGTCTAGGGCAGTTTCTGACTCCTCAGTTCTATTCCATTGATTCATGAACCTGCTTTCATCAATTGTCATGCCATTTAATACCAGTATTGATTTGCAGTTAGCTTGAAGCCAGCTGTGCCTCCTGCTTTGCTCTTGTTGCCCAAAATTGCATTTACTATTATGGGTGTCTTCTGGATGCATATGAATTTTAGGATTGTTTCCTCTAGACCTTTAAAGCATGCTGGTGGTGTTTTCACTGGGACTGTACTTCATCTGTAGGGCAGTTGGGCAGCTTGGCCATTTTGACAGTAGTGGTCCCCCTATCCAAGACCCGGGACATTACATTTTCTAATATCGTCTTCAATCTCTTCAGTGTACTATAGAGTTCTTTGTAGAGATCTTTTAAATTAGCAATTTTTGAAGAAGACAGAAGACTCCTAGATACATATAAACTACCAAACAACCCAAGAAGACATGTTTAATAACTCAATACAAGCCATAAAATTGATTCAGTAATGAATAATCCACCACTGAAAAAAAGCCCTGGGTCTGATATATTCCTATTGGATCCTACAAAAAAAAAAATTTAAGGACGCTATACCATCAATATTCCTAAAACTCCTCAAAGAAAATGAAAGGGATCGAGTGTTCTCAAATTCATTTAAGAAAGCCAGTATCACCGCGATTCCAAAACTAGATAACCACACAAATGAAAAAGAGAAGTATAGGCCAGTCTCCTTAATAAGTATAAATGCAAAATTCCTCAGCAAGATATTAACAAAAAGAATGCAGGACATTATCAAAAAGATTATACATCATGATCGGATAGATTTAATCCTAGAAACACAAGAATGGCTCTCTATGTGTAAATCAGCAAAGCAATGCATCACATAAACAACAGTGAGGTCAAAAACCACTTGATCAGTCAATAGATGCAAAAAAGGGTTTTGACAAAATACCACAACATTTTATGATAAAAACCCTGAAGCAAACAGCTATAGAAGGCCCATGCCTGAAATGGAAAAAGGCTCTGTATGACAAATCAATACCTTGTATCATATTGAAGAGGGAAAAAGTAAAACAAACCCCCCTAAAATCAGGAACAAGACAAAGATGTCCACTATCACCTCCTCTATTCAACATAGTATGTGAAACATTAGCCAGACCCAGGCAAGAAAGAGAAATAAAGGGGTATGAGAGAGAGAGAGAGAGAGAGAGAGAGAGAGAGAGA
>NDGN011395925.1:0-10139 GCA_002564285.1 Tympanoctomys barrerae
AGAAGAAGAAGAAGAAGAAGAAGAAGAAGAAGAAGAAGAAGAAGAAAAAGAAAAAGAAAAGAAATTTTGCTCCACAATCAGCAGTGATTTCAAACACCCCTGTCTTCTATGAGTATTACATATTAAAGCATAGATCAATCTGACAACAGCTTTTTGTGAGGCCGAAAAAGAAAGTATTCTTGATTTGGCCCTAAGAAGTAGCCTAGATTGTAAAGACAGCTAAGAGTGGTTTGTTAGAAGAGCCCACTTGGTGCTGGTTGACAGTGTCCTTCTATAGAATTAATTAGATTTTTTTCTTTAAAGTCCCAGACAGCCATGGGTGAAAATGCATAGTTCATGCAAGCCTTGGGGAAAAGCTCACCTGTGCCTAGATAAGGCTTGTTTCCCACCCGGCTGAATGAGAAGTTTGATTTTCTCTGCTGTAATCAATGGGAAGTCTAAATAGCAGAAAGTATACAAAAGGGTACTATAGCTTCTAATGAATGCATTGGAAGGAACCCGGAGCTCTTCTGTTCTCTTTGTCAGTTTTATTCTCCCAAAACACCACTTCATCATGGGGACCTTGTTCCATTTCAAAGAAACTATGTTATCTTGTAGGCATTACTGAACTCTGCCAGATGTAGGTGCAGAATAGGATAAGTGAGAAGAGGTGACTTCTAAGAGAAATTACATAAGAATGGAAAGCTGGAAAATTCACTCTCATGTACACAAAAAATTATCCTGTGTCTACAGTTGTACCTAGATTAAAATTATTTTTGAACTAAGTCTGCATAGAGTCCAGTACCACGAGCCATAGTTATCAGTGTGAAAGTAATCATCTCTCCAACTCATCTCTCCAAGGAGCTTGGTGTGATAGAATTCTTACCTAAGGCTCCTCTCCTAGCAGCAGATGGCTATCAGATGGAACATGTTGTAGATAATATGCTTATTTCACTGACAGGGATATACTGGTTCTAGAATTTGGGTTACAGAATAAATTAGAAAACCTTTACATAAATTGCTGGATTAGGCCATGCAATTGTCTGCATCCATCCAGATTAAACTATGCCTGCACACAAGGACTTTGCAAAGATAGTCTGACTTCAGAAGGCTTTGATGAATGCATTTTATTTTATACCAGAGGTGTTCTTTATAACAAACAGGAAACTTCACTAAATATAATTTGAAATTGGAGCAATGGAAAGGAACATAGATGATGTCGTACATTATAAATATTTTTTGTACTTGCTAGTTTACTTTTAAGGAAATTATTAGATGACATCATAATGATGACTGACTTTTATTAGTGTTTTTCCTCTGAAGCTGTAGACAAGAAGTTATGAAGAAAAACAAATTCTCTAGTGTTATCCCTTAATACTTCATGTTTTCTAGGACTACTATATGAGTTCTTTTTTTTTTTTTTTTACACATTTTGTAGTGAAAAAGAACATGGTAAAACAAAATGTCTTAAAATTCAAAATGGGAAATAATTTGTATCTGAATTGCTTGGATTCATTTACAACTTGAAAAATAATTTTGGAGTAATATTTTGTAGATCATTGCTATATACTACCAGAAAAAGGCACTATGTATTTTAGCGATTTATTTTGCTCATACCAAGTGGAAGTCCTTAAAAATCTGATTTTGCTGAAGCCTTACTGTAGTACCTTTTCTCTATGAATCTTTTTAAGTGATTTAGTTGATAAAATTATGTTGAAAAGAGAAGATCAGGGAATAAAGATTACATAATAATGCATAAAATGGAGCTATCAGTCTTACAGTCTTGATTATCAGGCAATGCATGTGACCATGTAACTGCCTGAGGTATCAGCTATTCGGCTGTTTTGGGTGAATGCAGTCAAAGAACAATAAAATTTGGTTTCCACTCAAGATTCCTCTTTATGGGAAAGGGAGACTAGTAGGTACTACAAGCACAAATGGTGTATGTGGTGCCCTGAGATACACGGAGAGCACAAGGGGGAAAGAGAAAGGCACGTTGATCTTCAGAGTCAGTGAGGACTTCAAAGGAGAGCTGGAGCATGGTCTTAAAAGACCACCACAACCTCAAGAGAAAGCAGAGGCACTTGGCCTTCACACAAAGATGTAAGGATGCTAAGGCTGAGGGGCATCCAGTTGAGGGTAGCTAGAAAGGCAAGAATTGCAGGTAGAAGGCAAGGTCAAGGCTAGACAAAGAGCCTAGGGCCCTGTAGGTTCTTGCGTGCCTTGCAAAATTATTTGGGCATATTTTGCAGTTGATAAAAGTCAGAAAGTTTTGTTTTACTATTTAAAGGAGGCAAAGTAAATAATTACATTTTTAAAATAAATCCGTATAAAGGTAGACCAGTGTCTTATTATCAGTCCTAACCCACAGAAACAAAAAAGAAACTGCCGTAGCAAAAGAACATGAGCTGCCCTTTACCCTTCCCATGTTTTTTGTTTGTTTGTTCATTTGTTTGTTTGTTTTTGGTACAAGGTCTTATTATATAGATCAGATTATAGTGATCCTCCTGTCTCTGCCTCCCCAGCACTGGGATTACAGGCATGGCAGAGCCAGTGTGGCCTGGGGCCAGCAGGGCATGTGGTACCAGAGGGATCAAACTCAGCTACTATTGCCAGGCAAGCTCTTAGACTGCAGAACTATCTCTCCAACCACTGCCCCCCCATGATTATTTTAAAAATCCACATTTATTTTTATATTAGGAAAATGCTCAATTGAAAGAAAACTTTATATAAGTTTTAGCCAACTCAAAGTTAACCCAGCATTCCTGATATAAGACCACCTTCCTGCTTCTAAACTGTTCTGGAATGATATGTACTATTAATCAAAATAATACTTCCTAGGGCCAGCCAAATAGCTTAGTGGACTAAAGCACCTACAAGCAGGCACAGGGGCCGGGGATTCGATCCCCAGGCCTGCCATGTCAGCCCCGCCCCCGGGGCGTGCTGAGCCAACAATTGAGACAATTGAGGTGGTGCACGCCTGTAATCCCAGCACTTGGGAGGCTGTAAACAGGGGGATCACTACGAGTCCGATCTAGTAGTGAGACCCTTCTGAACACCCTGTAGACCCTTCCCTAAAAATGCAATAAATAAATAAATAAATAAATAAGTCCTTCCTAGTATGACAGCTTTGCATGTATCACTGGAAATATTGCCAGTTTTCTAATATTAAAGTTTGTTTGTTTGGTTTTGGTTTTTCTTTGTTCTGTGATCCTGAGTATTGTTCCAAGGGCCTCCCCAGTGAGCTACATCCCCAGCCTTTTTTCTGTGTGGCTTCTTTTTGTCTTTGAGGGTGAGTCTCACTGTGTTGCCCAGGGTGAACTGTAACATGCCACCCTCCTGCCTCAACCTTCTCCCAGGGTGCTGAGGTTATAGGCCTGTTCCAACACACCTGGCTTCCTCTATCATTTTTACGCTAATACAGTGTGGCTGTCCAGGTAGCTGGAGTTCTCATATTAACGCTGACACAGCCTTACCATTTTAAAGTGTAGGAAAGAAAACCCTTTAGATCATTTTTAAAGAAAAATATTAATTTTGACAGATGATTTCTCATTTCCTGGGTCTTGGTACCTGTTCTTCAAGCTTAAGAGAATCACATAAAAAGGAATCAATTTTGTAACTGGAAATGTTGAAGGAAGATCAGAACAAGCGGTTGGCTGATATTGCCCATTCCTGCCTGTAAATTAGGCTTATGAGAACTGCTGCTGCCAGGGAGATGGCTCAGTAGAGTAAGTGCTTGCCTGGTATGCGCAAGGACCTGAGTTCAATCCCCCCCCCCCAAAAAAAAGGCAACCTGAGAACAGCTGCTCCTAGAAAGTTGCTTCTTAAACTATTTGGAGATTCCTGAAATGCCTATGTAGATTTTGCTAATGTGCTTGCTTTTCTATTTCCTTTTTTATATTAACACATAATTTATATAAATATCAACATAAGTATCTTGGCTAATTTGTATAAATAAGTCTATGTAAATGTGATTTGCATAGATTTCATATATAAAAATGTTCCTTGAATTAAATTCAAATAAGTCCAGCCATGTAGTAAAATAAATAACAGTACTACAAATGCAGGGTATGAGAAGACTAAGTCCCATGGACAATGCTCCTTTCACAGCCTTTATCCTAAAGTCACTCCATCATACAAGTTATGAAATGAGAGAAAACATACATATCTTATGCTACTAGTTTTCCACTTAAGCCCATCAAAATGGAGGCAAAGTGTTCCATATCCAAAAAACAAAATACTATATAAGAATGAAATGAATTGGTATTTGGGTGTGTATTTGTTTGTTTGTTTGTTTTGTTTTGTTTCTTTGAGTCAAGGTCTCACTTTGTGGCCCAGGCTGACCTTGAACCCAGCTTCTAAGTGCTGGGTTTACAGACTGGAGGCACCACGCCCAACTGAATTGCCCTTTCGGACTTGATGTATTTCAGGGATGGGATCTTAGTTTGAATGTGGCTCTGACAGAATAATTCAGTGATGAATACATGAATCATGTATCTCTGGGTGTACTAATACAAACTCAATCCTTACTACAGGATAGCTGTCCTCTTGGTTGCTGCCATGTACATCAGGGCAGACCAGTGTAAGGAAGAAGAGCTCGTTGCTGAGCACTAACTGTGGACCAGCTGAATGCTTATCACTTTAAATTTTACTTTCTGCATTTTTCACTTCAAAAAAAAAGCACCTTGGGAAGTAGAAGTTATGCTTTGATGGCAGACAAAAACCAAACTCTTAAGGTTGGGGTGTTAGACTATTTTCCCAAGGTTGAGCAGCCAATAAGTCACAGAGCAAGGATTCGAACCCTGTAATCACATCATTGAACCTGCATTCTTTCCACTAGGTTTACCCATGCCCCCCAGATCTTTTAAAATTCTCTACAATCACAGAACAAGAGTATGAGGGTCCACATAGTTCTGTATCTTCCCTCACATTCCTCTTCTCCCAGAGAATCAAACTCAGCACCCAATAAATACCTCCAAGGGACATATGATTCTTTCTCTTAACTGTCTTTCCCCTTTGGTTGCTTCTCACCCTTGAAGTTTGAACTTGTATGTATATCTTCAGGCCTTCCTGATCCCCTGTGCTGAATTTCATTCCCTTCAGACTCTTTCCCATAATACCCCATCCTTTTCATGTATAGTCCCTTCCAGAATTGAACTGTGCATATTTTTTTGTAGCCATACTTCTTTAAAATCTCTTTGCCCAACTAGAACACAATAAATAGCCCAAGCCATGGCACACAGTGACAACTGACTTGTATGGCACCCCAACAATGTGTCAGAACTCCTTCCCCAATCTTTCCCTGAACTTTCTCACAATTTATAAGGTAGCAAAGACTATTTGAAAGTGATAAACTGGAGGACACAGATGCTAGGTGACTTAGTCTGGTACAAAGCCCTGAGCTCATACTCATCAGTGAGGGGCAGTGAAGAGTAGACACTTGATGCATGTCAGCGTAAGAGTGACTGGCATGCATGGTGGCCCCTAGTGACTGAGTGAGGGGCTGCACTCAGACCTCAAGCACTGTGCTCCAGGATAAAAGTTAATGGCACTACAGGTGTCAAGAAAGTGGGTGTTGGCAGTTGAGAAAATAGAGCTGCTATAAACCCTTCACTTGCCCTTTGATTTAGAACCAGGAACTTGTCTTCTAGTAGTGGTTCTGGGAATTCGACTGGAAAGCCCTAATTGCCAACAGTTTGTCCTGAATGGCTGTGTGCTGAATCACAAGCATACAAGGATGCACCGGCCTGTCTTGCGCTGCTTGGCTCTTCCATCAATTGAAGATGAACATTCCCCTATGCAAACTGAATGTCAGAAGTTGCTCCGAACGTAACCATTTGGTCCAAAATCACATTATTCCCAGATTTGAAGTAAAATTCTTATTATTACAAGGTTTGGGAAACAGAACATCTTTCCACTGAGACCTGACTCGTTGGCAAAACTTCTGTGGAAAAGGTGGGCAGCTGGACACTGTTGTGACAGTTAAGTCCTTACTGGCTCAAGGAAGGTCATTCTGATGACCTGGGATTTGTTTTCTTTTTCAAACTTAAGAAAGCCAGTTCCTCCTTTTAATCTTTATTAATCCTGTCCTAATTTTATATCATTTTATCTTTAAACTATTTCCAAGTGCAGGGATATAACTCAGCAGCATAGCGCCTACCCAACTGGCATGAAGTCCTAAGTTCAAATCCCAGTACCAAAAGACCAACTATTTCCAGACCTTTAAGATATCTGTAATACATAGTTCCTATACTCGCTCCTCTTAATAACATCATACTTCCCCTGCTTGTAGAAAACAGGGAATCATAAAATTTTATTTTAAATTATTACAGAATTTAGTATTAATGATGCAGTTGAACACAAATATATAAATGTATTGTTCTTATTCAGAATTAGTATAAATATTTAAAATATCAGATTTATCCTAGAGTTGTTTTAGATATCAAAGGCACAGCAAATGTTTTCTAACTACTGATTTGTAACTAATAATAGTTTGGAACAAGAATGAGTTGTAATATAAAAAAAGAATGATCATAGTTTACTCTTTTAGCGTTGCTATGTTGTTAGAATTCTGCATTTGATTTTCTAAAATAATTCTTAATGAAACTATCATATGTTCAGACAATTTGCCTTTGCTACTTTGGTAAACTGGAAGTCTAACTGACTTATAAATCATGTTAAAACAAACTCTACTTGGAAAATAATTCTGAAAGTACCATAATTTTTATGTGACCTTGAAGTTTCAGCAGTCTATTGCATAACTTTGCAAGAGAAGTTACATGAAGGAAACCTCATATTTCCTTAAATTTATTAGCACTCCTTGGTGGTCTAAACTGCTAGAGTTTTTTTTTTTTAAGCTTCCTTTCAAAGCCATAATCTTACTTAATTGCTTAATGGTTGTTCTCATATAAGTCAATTTGAGTTCTTATTTAGAATAACAATGGGAAATACATAATGACCAAAAGTAGTGGAACATGGCTGGGAAATTCAAGTGGACCAGTGTTACATTTCTATATAATGATGTGAAGATAATGCTCTTAGCTGCATGACTACCATATTAGCCACACATCATAAAAAGCAAACTTTATAAAAGCAAGAGGTCAAATTCATTAAACACAATTTTGTACCTTTAGCTTTAGTTAATCATTTATCTTTAGTCCCACAGGATTTTTATTTTCTTGTATTGAAAGGGCCCTGACTATCCCATTTTCAGACGGGAAAAAAATTATTTTCCAAACTACAAAAGTATAAATCACAGGGGACAATGAAAGAACCATACTTTATATTCCTGGATTTCATGTTTAAAACAAAACAGTCAGGTTTTAGACCTCTGAGAACTTAGTCTTAACATGGCAAAGGAAATCAGTCATACAAGTCTGTTTTATTTCACTACTTTTCAGTGAAAAAAATTAACATTCCAAATAATTGCATAACTTTTATTCTTATAAGTGTTAATATGTAGTCTGTAGGTTCAGAAGATCATTATTAATAAGCTCTGAAAAAGTCTTTTGTTTTTCTATTAAACTAGGCCATTCTATGAAAGATATTTCCAGGTTGCAAGACAACAGGCACTTTTTTTCTTACCTATAAAGTAAAACAAATTATATAGGGGGTTCTGAAGAAGTTACTGTATTGTCTAAATTTTTTTCCTCCTCTTGAAGGAATTACTTACCTATATACCTAGATTTCTCCACTATTTATAAATTTAATAATATTTCAATTTCTAACACTCAGAATGATTCTAAGAAGAACCTTTGAGGCAAGGAGAAGTTGATCATCTCCAATTATAAGTGCTTCCTTTGTGTCACGTCATCATCAGAACTCTCAGAATCTGTATATCTTTAATGATGTGCATATTCTCATACACTCCTTGCAGAATCTTATGTCCTTCCTTATTTTATAATTGAGTGTCCAACTTTTTGTCTAAATTTAGTATCTTGGGGCCAGGGAGATGGCTCAGTAGAATAAACGCTTCCCTGGCAAGCACAAGGGTCTTGTGCTCTCCCTGGTTCTGCAAAATAAACAAACAAACAAACAAATAAATAAATTTAGTACTTTTTGTTTGTATAATTGTGTTATATTAGTCCATATTCCTCTAATTTTCACAAATATGTATCAAAACTGCACATTTTTCTATCATAAATCTTGGCAATGCATTTCATGCAAGTTCTGTTTTTGTTGTAAAGGAACTGTTGTCATTTTCCATCAGTACTATTAGAGAATGCACAAATATTGATTTGGTTCTCCTACCCCTTGTCTTTGCTTACTAAATAAATTGCCTTATGTTTGGCTTAGACTACATAAACACTCTTCTAACTGAAATTTTGAAAAATTATAGTGTTATGCTGACCTAGTATGTATTTTTCAATAAATTATTTTTTAAATAATTTATTTTTAAATTATAATAATATATAAATTATTATAAATAAATAAATAAATTATATATAAATAAATTTATAAATAAATAAATTTATAAACAAATTTATTTTTAAATTATAATAATATAATATAAATTTTAATAATATATTTTATAAATTATTTTTCTAAAATAATAATTCATATTACTTTAAGCCCTGACAATCATTAATAAACTACTGATATTACATACCATCTAAATTTTCTAAGAAGATATACACAGATCCTTATCAAAAGTATGTGGTAAGCCTGGTGCTAAATATAAGTAGAAATCTGCTTTTCCATGCCTGCAATTTTCTAAAGTCCAAAAGTTCTTTGGATGGCAGGGAGCAAGAGAATCCTTCCTGTACATAGCATGAATGGATTTCTCATCAGATTAAAATGGACGGCTCTACATTCTTTACTTCACAATCACATTCCCTGATCCAAAAGCTTATTCTTTTATGAGGCATTTGATCATGAGAAGAATTCTTACCACTCTGTCCACTGTAATGGCCCAGTCTGCAATCCAAATAAAACTTTGCGGTTCATAAAGTGATTTTTTACATTTATAATTTTCTTTGACTATCCAAGCAATCTTAGCAGAGGAAGCAAAGGTATTTTCTAAGGAGTTTTCACTTACATGTTACCAGCACTAACCAAGCAAATCCATTTGCATGTTCTGTCCTGCCTTTTGAGTGAGGTACAAATTTGTATGGGTGTAGCATCTAAAAATCCAAAAAGGAATTTCACTTCCCTGCCATATGAATTATTTATTTTACACCCTCATTTAATTTTGAAAATGAATTGTGAAATACTGAAAGAGCAAACTTCTAAGACAGAAAAAGAAAATAACAGAGTAATGATGTGGGACCATAACAAATTGAGAAGTAGCAATATTCTACCATGTCTATAGGCTTCCAAGAGTTGGTTGTATGGTTCTCCATCATGCTGTACTCAATGACGTCTTGGGGACAGTTTGAAATTGGTCATGGTGAGTCTTTGTACCACAATAATTTATGCAAGTAATATAATTTTTCCTGAGATAGTCTGTTTACCAACACAGCACTGCCTTAAAACCAAAATTAAATTTTCATTTAAATAATTGCACATATGCTTCATTATATTTAAAATGTAAATTTAAATAACTGGGTCATTTACATTAAAATAATATCTATGAGTTAAGAATAGGAGGTATAAAGTTCATTTTTGTTCTGCTGTAGAGCCTGTGTAAGTCTTTCAAAGCTGCCTCATTTGTGCACGAGTATGGGTACAGGAGTGTAATGTACTCTTTTTTTTTTTTTTTTTTTTTGTGTGTGTGGAACTGGGGATTGAACTCAGGTCCTTGAGCTTGCCAGGCAAGTGCTTATTCTACTGAACTATCTCCCTGGCTCCTGTACTCTTTTTTTAAAATTAATTTTATTGAGAAAAAAATGCAATGTGACAGCTTTGAAACAGATAAGTAAGAGAGTTACAACAATTAATACATTGCATATTGTTGTCTTTGTAGTAGTCATTCATAGCACAAGATGCAGACATGATATCCTGTCCAAACACTATTAGAACAAATCTTTCTTCTTATTGAATTGAGAGAAAGTAGCTATATATCTATTCTAACTATTTTGTATATACAGATACAAAATTGTCCTTCGTTTATATCTCCTTTTTTGTTTAGTTTTGTCAGAGATGGATATTCCATGGCTATCCAAATATTGTAGGTGCATGAATTCAGCAAAATATTTCAATATAGTCCAGTACTCCACAAT
>NDGN011395926.1:0-11154 GCA_002564285.1 Tympanoctomys barrerae
TCCTCTGTGGTCCCATAATCTCCTTGATCAGAAAATTTGAGACACAACTGAGTTACATGATGTCATGGTACAGGTTCGCCTATGTCCTGAGTCTTCACTGACCTTGAAAGGCTAGGATCAAAATGTTGGCCATCTTTGCATCTCTCCTCTTTCTCTAATTTTTGGTCTGCAAACTTAGGTTGTTTTATTAATAAAAAATAACCTGTAACAATAAACACACAGTGGTAGAACAGAAAGATGAAATCACAAAAGTCTTTAGGACAAAATGTGACACTAAAATATTTTGTGCAATTAAAAATAACTAAACTTTATAGTTGTCTTCCTAGTATGACAATATGTTGTCTATTCACATCTTTATGTCACTGTTCTTTCATATGATTTTGTATTTTAATATTACTTATGATTTTGTATTAAATCTTTTCAAGGAGATGTCATTTCTAAATTAATTTTTCTAAAATATTGAGAATTGGAAACAGAGACAAAATGTATCAATATGTCAGGTACAAAAATATCTTTTCATAATAAAATGAATGATGACTTTGTTATTTTAAAATAATATCTAACACTATTCTTAACAGAACTCAGCTTTCAAATTCATCACATGCAATAGGAAGCAGGAGCGGAGTGCAGAAGAATAGATAACATGAACACAGCAATCTAGAAAGTGGTGTGCTTTCCAAATGAGCAAGCAGTTGTTGTCTTTGAACTTTATCCAAAGGAAGTGAAGGCTTTTGTACCCACTAAAATCCTCCTCAGAAATGTTGACAATGATCTAATTCAAAAGTGGTCAAATTTTCAAGTACCAAAGATGGATTTGCATGTTTATAGATACTTCAGATTCGGTAAATAAAGCGTAGCAAATCCAAGCAGTGGAATATTATTTGCTGCAAATGGAGCTTAAGCCATCGAAAAACACGGAGGAAACTTAAATGCGTTTTGCTCCTGCAGGACGCTTGGAGTGGGGGCGGCTGTGCCTCTGCGGGGACAGGAGACATACGGGGAATTTGTTTCTTCTTTTCAATTTTTCCTTGCTTCTTCTTTTATTAATGTATTTGGTACAGGTCTCACTATGCTGTTTGGACGCGTAGTGATCCTTCTCCCGCTTTAGCCTCACCCCTACTGAGATTACAGGTGAGCTGCCACCATGCCCAGTCTTCCTGGCCTACTCTGGGCGCCTGGGGATTGAACTGGGTCCTTACACCTGCGTAGGAAGGTACTTAGACCGTTGAACTATCTTGGCAGACAGGTTTCACTACCAATAATATCTATAAATAATACATAATTAAGAAATACTTGTGTTTCAAAATATTTCACTATTATGAACTGTATAAAGAAATAGAACTGACACTTCTGATATGAGTTTTTAAAAATAATTTAAGAAGTATTTTTCAAAGTCACTAATATTAATTCTGAATCTCGGACTTCTAAACCATACTCTAAGGGCAGGTGGTATAGCTCAACAGATTAAGTGCTTGCTTAGGTAAGCGCAGGGGCCAGGGATCAATCCCTGGCACTGCATGCCGCACCAGCCCCGCCCCAGGCGCTCTAAACCCACAGTGGAATCTGGGCGTGGTGTAATCCCAGCACTAGGGAGGCAGGAATTAGGAGGATCACTACAAATCCAAACTGTTTAGTGAGAGACGCTGAACAACAACAACAACAAAACCTTACACCATATGTAAGGTACCTTATTGTGTAGCTACTTTTTCACACACATATTTGTGAAAACGTATACATACATCTCTGCATCATATTTAAGAAATTCATACACACCAATTCAAAAGCTTCCTGACAGACATTAAGAAATAGTAACAAGATATTTATTCAGATATGTATTGGTTATATGATATGTTTAAAATGCTGCTCCAGAAATTGGGATAGAAAGAGTTAGGGGCTTATATTTGAAATTTGGCTGCAAAACAATGTGATGCGAAAGATGTGAAGAACAGGAATGAGGCTCAACAGGAATCATAAAGGAGGAAGCGCTCCTAATTGTTCTGAGCCCTCATCTCAGAATGCATGGAGAGGGCTGCATTACGTGACGCCAAGGGATGCCTTTCAGCAAGTCTTCTCTCCTGTCTAGGAACTCACCTCTCCTACAGGGTGGAGGAGGAAGTCTCATTTCTCTCTTGGTTTTCATACCGCTTGCCATACCATCTTCCTGTAACTTAGACTGTATCAGTGGCTTTGTTCTCGCAATGGTGTGATTCATTTGTAAATGACATTGTCAAGGCTATTATTGCAGCTGTTTGCAGAATGTCGGGAAGCTGTCAAACTCAGCAGAGTCGAACTGTTTGCAGCAAACGGCAAATGAAACGAACTTATAAATCATTAAAGGCACTTCATAAGTGATCCTTACCTGGGAAATGGAAATGTTGTCAGACTGAGTCCTCGTCTGTCTTTTGCACCTGGGATGAAGCCAAAGGCAATTGCTTCTTATAACCAGCTAGAGAATGTTTTCCTTGCAAAAGGACAGGAAGATAGATAAGAGCCTTGCAGTTTAAACACAGTGTTGTCCCATCCAGGGAGCTTATTCCTGTGCTTTAAAGCTCATTACATAAACTCCTTTTCATTCATTTTGATGACATACAGAAATAAAACCTTAATAGTCTGAAAATCTGTGTAAGGTAAAGCAATGACAGAGACAATGGCCAACATACACCTGCATACAATCTGAAATTATTAGGAAGGTACTCAGCAACTTGGATAGATATTTTCTTTATTGACAAGGTATCTAATTGTATCGAAGAGAATCTTATATATATTTCATAAACTGTACCCTCAGTGTGATTATAGCTAATAAGAGCTCAGAATCCTACACAGTAATGAAACTCATTGTTTCCATCTTATTTCTAGATACCAATGACCTTAGCAAAGTTAGTTGCTCAAGGTCATATCTACCAAACAATAACCACTGAGCCATTCCCGTTAAACTGATGACCACCTCCAAAAGAAATATCTTAAGGTAAACTTCACTGTAGGAAGAAAAATAAGAAAAAGTAATTTTAGAAGAAATATTTACTTCAGTGAGTGAAGGGGAAACATTAAGGGGAGAAATCCAAACTAAATCACAGGGTTTTGCTGTGGTTAGTTTTGTTTAGGTCAAATTTACATACGATAAACATTCATCAGATTTAAGGGAAGTTTGCTCAGCAGGTTCTGCAAATGCATGTCACCACAAACACAGTATGAAGTATTTTCCTGAGTTGGAAAATTCTTCACTCTCATTTGCATAATGTTGATCACTCTCACCTTGCACACTGGTATCTGCAAATCACTTGTTCCTTCTCTCTACAGAGATTTGCCTTTCCTTGGATGTTCACATCAATGGCCAGATTTTGTTTTGCAACTTTTTTCACTTAGGCTAATATTTTTGTGACTCATCTATGTGTGTACTAGTTTTTTCTTCACTACAATAAAATAGCACCCACAATTTATGGGAGAAGAAATTCATTCCAGCTCACAGTTTTAGCGCTTTCAGTCCATAATCAGGAAGCTCCAACACAGAGCTCTGATGATGGGGGAGTCATGGTGCAGCAGTGGTGGAGCAAACCTGTTCCACTCAGTGTAATGAGAGAGCAAAGAGCAGAGGACCAGGTGAAGAGTTGAGGGACCAGAGGTAGTTGACAAGGTCACATCCTGACTACTCATTCCCCCTAAATGGAATCCACATCTTAATAGCCTATTCATCTATGAGCTCATTGATGGAGTAATTCTTCGATGTGTTTAGTGCCCGTCTAGTAATTCTCCAGGAGACTCTTCAGCCAGTCAAGTTGACAAAACAAGATCAATCATCACAACTTTGGTGCACAGATCAATAGTACTCTTCTGTTTTTCATATTTGCTATATTCTATAACTAACATTCATTCTGTTTTACTTTTTAGAATTCAGCAGAGACTGAAGAAATTGTGTAATGCTGAGTGGTTAATGGTGGATACCTGAGTAGTGTTTGAAGGTATCCATGAGCTGATGGGCTCTACATGTTGCCTTATGACATTCTTTATTCTGCAGAGTAGACTTTTTAATGAACTCTCAAAGTCATTGCATTCAAGGAAAAATTGTGATGTCCTGCTCAGATAAGCTTATTTGCTCATCGGAAGTATGCAAATATAATCACACTGATCATCTACAAAAGGTTACACAAAGCTAATGGAAATATCAGATAAAAGCTGATAGTGACATCAGTGTGCAATAGTTACTTATGAAACAGATGAATCCTGTGCTTTAACAGAAAACTATGCACTGTCTAAAACACAACTTCTGAAATATCTGATTATAGGCAGGGTTTTGGTGTTTTATGCTTCACATTGTGGGAAACAGAAGGCAAATTTAAAAAGACATATAACTTCTGAGTGTAAACAGGTGAAATCTGTCCAGTGGAGATCTAATTGACCAGCCTTTCACACCTTGGAGATTCTAGGATTGCCTCCAATGTTCACACTCATTTCAATATTTATTTATTTATTTATTTATTTATTTATTTTTGCAGAACCAGGGATTGAACTCAGGCCCCTGTGCTTTCCAGGCAAGTGCTTATTCCACTGAACCATCTCCTCAGCCCCAATGCTTCTTATTTATAAACATAACTGTTCTTTGAGTTAACTTTCCAAGTGTCAGTACCATTTACTATTTCTCTCATTTTTTTTTTCTATTTTAGGGATGAGTCTACAGGGTGTTCAGGGTCTCACTACTAGATTGAACTCATAATGATCCACCTGTTTACACCTTCCCACGAGCTGGGATTACAGGGATGCGCCACCATGCCCAGTCGCAAATGCCATCTCAGCATGCCTCTATGGTGGGGCTGGCAAGGCATGCCCGGGGATCAAGCCCCAGCCTCTGCACCTACTTGCAGGCACTTTAATCTGCTGAGCTATTTGACTGGCCCTATTTCTCTCAATTTTGAGTAAAACTAAATCTATTTCATTTTTAAAATTGTCATACCTATACAAGAATTGCGGTTTTACATTTTCAAAGACATTATCACTGAAGACAATGAGCTAAATTCTGGCCTTCTACATATAAATGATGACCTCTTCCCAATAATCCATGATTAGCTCATACAGTTCTGTGATACTTTGCTTCTGTCATTATCAATTCCCTTTGGCACATCAAAATATGCTTATTATTTGAATTCTATTACATCAGGGACTTGACAGTCTTCCAGGATTGATTTATCTTTTCCAAAACAGGCCAGTCTTATGAATGGTATATATGGGCTATGTGAGACATTTATAGCTTTGTTTTATAAAGGTAGGATTTCTCAAGTTGAAGCGTTAATAAGAAGCTTCTCAGTCTGAAGGAGATGAGGTCATACAAGAGCATCTCCCATAAGACATGGATCTGAGGCCTTGCTAAGGCAGAGCTTTTTGAGCTGCCCAGATCATAGGGAACATATGTTCACTGTTGAAAAAATTCAGGAAGAAAGTGTATACCATTTTTTTGCTCTATTATCCATGTAGGGGAGAATTACACTTGATTTTCATAAGACATGAGAAATACTTCATGAAAGAATACACATGAAATACTTCATGTGTCTTGAAATTACATTTGAAGTCGAAGTATTATAAGGGAACTTAGAATCATCTTATCCCATCATGTCACGATCCTTTCTTTAAGTTTTTTTGCAGATGATTACCTTTTTTTATTTATCTGCAATGGATGAACATAACTACCATTTGAAAGTCTTTTTTAAAAATTTAGAACAGGGTCTACAGGGTCTCACTACACAGATTGGACCTGTAGTGATCCTTCTTGTTTTTCAGCTTCTCAAGTGCTGTGACTGTAGATGTGTGCCACCACGCCCAGTCTCAATCACCCCGGGGGCGTGGCTGGCACGGCACACTGGGAATCTAACCCCAGCCACTATGCTCTGCCTAAGCAGGAGCTTTAATCCACTGAGCTATCTGGCCAGCCCTTGAAAGCTCATTCTATGCTCAGAAATTCTGTCCGTCTGAAAAGTACCTTGTTATAAATAATACCTTATGAATTTATATTGTATACCATTTACTAAAGACACATTGTGGGCTGAGTACTGCACTGAAAAAACAATTATTCTGTAATTCTTATAACTATTAAGTGGTATTTTCCCATAGTATGGTGATGTGATGTTACTTATCCCTAGAGACAAGTAACTTAAACATGCAAAAATTTGTAACTTACTCAAACATGCAAAAATGTGTCCTTCTTAAATATTAAAATTTGGATTCAAACCCTGTGATATAAGATTCTAAACTCTGTCCTCCACTTTCAGTTTCCTTTTAAAATCATATAGCAGCTCAAATTCTTCTTCCTGGAAGTGATGTGTCAAGTTTGCAGTACTAAGTGATCAGCATTCCTATTCTTTGGTGTTGTCACATTAAAATTCCTATAGTTTCAAAGTCTTGTGAATGAAATGAGGCTGAACATAACCCTCTAGGACTGTTTCTGGTTCTACAAAGGCAGTGGGCAAGTTACAGTGTTTTTCTGTGTGTTTGTTTGTTCTTAATATATTAGGTATTATAATTGTAATAGATATTGTAATTATGAGAAACAGAATCTGTCATAGAAATTTGAAGCAACAATATGTCAATAAATAATTTTTTAATCTGAAATATTAGTTAAATTTCAGGATTTTCAAACACCAGCAGCATCAGGGTCTGTATCTGCCTCGAGGAGAGACCTTCCCAGCCTCCTGCGGCCCCGCTGCCTCCGATGCACACCCTGCGCTGCCCCAGCTGACCATGCCCACCAGGGAGGGTCTTCTCCCTGCTGCTCTGGCAATGTCCGGCTTCCTCAGCTCTGCCCTGCCTGTAATGCATACGTCAACATGGTCCTTCTTCCACAACAAATTAAACCTAGACTCAGACAAGCCCTGCTGAAGCCCAGTTCAGGCATCTGAGACCTAAGAGGAATGGATTTGGTAAGAAACAAGCATATGGCTTCTGCTACTGGGAGAAAAGGTGGGTAGGAGGAAATCAGGCTCTGCAAGGTCCCCAGGAGTGCTGTACGTGCCCCACTAACAAGTGTACGATTATGCACATTAGAAGCATACAATGTGAAGAGAAATAAACTCTCTACGAGAAAATAGTTACTTACATATTTCCAAAGTCACTTGAAATATATGTGTTTCTGTTGTGTTCTGTAAAGTCACCTCTAATTTCAAAGCGGCACAGGGAGATAATATGCTGTCCACACATGTGGGTCTGATTTTTTGCTTATCAGGATGGTCTCTATTTGCATCTACTTACCTATAAAAGCTTCAAGCTTTTCTTTTTATAGCTGAGTAATATTCCATTGTAAAAAACAAATCACGTCTTTTTACCCATTCCTTAGTTGGTGGGCATTTGGGTTGTTTCCAAGATCTAGCTGTGGCAGATGTCCCTGCTGTAAAGGCAGGTGCACATAAGTTGCTGTCGTATGACATTTTCCATGCTTCTGGAAATATACCCAAGAAGAGAATAGCTGGATTGAAGGGAACCTCTAATTCTAGTTTTCTGAGGAATCTCCGCACTGATTTCCATAATGATTGCACCAGTCTACACTCCCACCAACAGAGGACAAGTGTTCCTTTGTCCCTACAGCCCTCCTGTATTTGTCATTGGTTGGCTTCTTAGTTATAGCCATTCTTTCTGCGGTGAGATGGAATCTTAGTGTTGTTTCGATTTGCATTTGTTGAATGACCAATGATATTGAACATTTCTTTCTCACATTCATTTTCCACTTCTATTTCTTTATTTGTGAAATGTATATTCATCTCAGATTCCCATTTTTGGATCGGGTCTTTGAATTTGGAGGGGCCTTATTTTTTTAATTCTTTATGTGTTCTAGATAAAAGATTTTTGTCTGAAAGACATTTGGTTAAAATGTTTTCCACATTTGTGGTTTTTCTCTTTATGTTATTAGTGATTTCTTTTGACATGCAGAAACTTTTCAAAGAGTTGAAATCCCAGTTTTTGACTCTGAATTATTTCCTGTGCAGTTTGGATGTAGTTCATGAACTCTCCACCTACCTATAGGTCTTCAAGGTCTTTATTTCTTATATGGGAAAAATACATTAAAAAATCTTAAAATGGAAAGAAAATTCAGATTAATTTCTATTCTTTCAAAAGCCACATATGACTAATTGAATTTGAAGTTAATTCTCTGAACTTCAGAGAATTTCATTTCTCTGAATTTTTGAAGCCAGCCTTATTTATGTCACTTATGTAGCCCTTTGGTGATGAGCTCTCCTCGAACTGTACAACTATAGAATTCAGTGAATTAAAAGAAGAAATATGTATGCAAGGAGATGTAAGGAGAGAGGATCTCCTGTGATTTACTTTGGTATTGTGTGAAGCAGGTCGATTAATTTGAGAAGATTTAATTTCTATATTCTTCAATGGGAATGTTAAATTTATAAAGCCTGTCTTATGCAGATATAAATACATTACATACTTTCCTATCAAGTCCTGATTCAACAACTGCTATCTTTCTCTCTGGCTGATGCCAAACTTCTGGAAGGATTTTAGTGTATTAGCTGTCATAAATACTTCCCTTCTATTTTGTGCGCATACTCTTTATTCCACTCATTGAAGCCCATTATTTATCTATTTAAACTGTTAAATATTCATTTTGAATTTGTCTACCAACTGACTAATATAATTCATACTGTAATTCTATGTAATAGTTGCATTTTAATCAATGGAAGTCAGCATAGATCTGTTAGAATTCAAACTTGCATTTACATCATCCAACATGACTATGCCTAATGGTGAGTGCAGTGCGAAGACTTCGTGGAAACACACGGTTTAACAGGGAACTGCAGGAAGAGGAAGGTTCTCCAAAGAAAGCAGCAGGCTGCACTGGCCACTGCTTAGCTGATAGAGGGTACAGGAGGAGCATCAAGTCCCCCAACAATACAGCCACTCACGTCTGATTTCCAGTTTGCAGCAAACCTTCTTCTGGTCCTTCTAGGACACGTTGCAAGCCTACAGCAAAAAAAGAAATACTGCAAAGCTCTGGATCATGGGAGAAAATCATCTCATGTTATTTAATGCCTTTGAGTCCACCTCCTCCGTTGCTTCTGTAAACAACAGATATTAAGCACTTACCAATCTGCCATTAGCTGTTTTTCTGCCTCTCTTTTCCTTGCTTTGACTCTGCATTTTGCCTGATTTATTGTCACCCTCCCATAGCTCCAGCACAACTCTGCTTCCGGGCTTTTAAAATACAAAGAATCCTTCTTGCAACCTGGAAAGACTGAGAGAAATTCATACACTATAACATTTCTATCAAATGGCCTTGGGGTTGATGTGAGTGACATCTGAGGATCTTAGCCACCATCTCTCTGCCTGAAGTCTTCAAGCTCTTGCTCTTACTGTAGGTGGATGCAAGTCCAAATCCAGAGCCCTGTGGCAACCAAACAATGAAGTCTGTGGATTCACCAGCACAATACAAAGAACATACTGCAAGCAGATACTTAAAATATGGAATTGTTTATTTTTTTAATATCCCCTTTATGCTAAAATGCTTTCATTACCACATGAAAATTGTATGACAGATCCTGGACTATGTCTCCACTTGAATTCATTTTTGTCCACTGAAACAATCATTACTAATTTCTTGTTAATTCTTGTCTCATTTTTCCTGATTTTTCTGAAGTATTCAGTACTGTCCAGAATTAATTCAGTTCTGATATTCATGTAGTTTCCCCTGCAGTTTCCATTATGTAACCCTTTGGTTATTTTTTGTTTCTGTGGATGACTTTACAGTATGTGCTTAAATATTATGTGATTTTTTTATTGGGGGGAAGGAAATCTTAATCCTTGTAGGTGTAGTGTTAAGCGTGTGCTTCTTTTTGTTCATGATTTCTATGCATCATAGCTATTCTGAGTTTCATCCCACTGTGTTCAGAAAAACATACTTGGTATAATTTTAAGCTTAATAAGTTTATTCAAGATTACTTTGCATGAAACAAATTCAACACACAATTTAAGTATCACAGGTTTTCTTTTTTTTTTTTCTTTCTTATATGAGAAAACCAAACTAAGTATAAAGAGCAAAATGAAGCCTAGATAATAGGAAGTAGGGAGATGGTTTGAAATGGGAAAGGGAACAGGAACTGGCAGGAGGGGAGAGGAGGGAGAAGGGGACATATGAATCAAGGAGTGTCATGTATATGCACAAGATCCCCATGATAAGTTAATGTACCATAAACACATAGTAATGAACATTTTTTTCTGGCCCAACATATGACCTAATCTGGTGAACACTGTGCTACTGGGAAGGTTGCATAATGTGAAGGTGGGCATAATGTTCCGCATGCTATCTGGCTACATTCAATTGATTGGTTTTCATTGCTCCTGTGCTTTATTATTGATATTTCACTTTACTCTGGCTTAATTTTCTTAATTTATTTAATTGCACATTGTAATTTTCTTTCTGAGCTCCTCTAATAGTAATATTTTGATTCTGTGTCAGCTAGTTCACAGACCTTTAATTCTCTAAGGTCTGTGTCTATAAACAGCTCTTGGTCCTTTATTTGGGACATGATTCCCTATGTCTTCATATGCTTTATTAATTTGGGGGTGTGGTTTAGGCACTGGACAAAATATCCACCTCTCTTCAGTTTTGCATTTGAGCTTCAGCAGGACAACAATATCACTAATCTAACCAGATAAAAATTGTGAGCTGTTATCCAAACTTTTCTAGGGTTTCATGTTCCCTAGATATATGTATCTAAGTCCTCAACTGGAGAGGTTTAACCATTGCTTGTTCAGGATCTCACGCTCTCTCCCTACCTCTAGAGGCTGTAGTGCTGATGCTTCTCTGCTACTGAAATAATTGGCCTAACTCTCCTGCTTTCTGTTGCTTCCAGGTACCCTAAATCTATCAGCTCCTGTTAGTCTTCATGGTAGACAAGATAGAAAAGTGTCTCAAATATTCTTAGAAAAATATGGAAAATTAAACTTATATTTCACTCTGCTCTTTCCTTTGCCATGGAGAAATAGCAAAGTGGGTATTTTCTACCAAATGTATTCATTTTGATGGCTCAAGAGTATAAATGGAGGGCTGAACAAATAGTTCAGCAGATTAAAGCTCCTGCAAGCAGGCGCAGGGGCTGGGGGTTCGATCCCCGGGCCTGCCATGCTGGCCCCACCCCCAGGGCATGCTGAGATGGCAATTGAGACTGG